>JAPMOR010012270.1:5108-19173 GCA_026543865.1 Argiope aurantia | reverse complement strand
TAAAGCACAAGTGTCCCATCACTTTTGTGAGACACTGTATATATCAATCTTTGAAAATCATATAAAAAAAAAACCTTTTTTTGCGGTTCTTTAAAAATCGTTTGAGAATTTTTATTTATTCCGAAAGTATGAAACTTTAAAATTCTTTCGAGCAAAAGATTGCTTTTAATTAAAATTTAAACTTTAGATAAAGAAATTCTTTTTGCTTTATAACAATTTTATAAAAAGGAATTTTTATAATAAAGAATTTATTTAAAGCGGCCGTCCAAAATTAATATTAAATACATTTTTATTTTCTCATTTGTTTTTTGTTTGTAACATGCAGATTTCATTTGTTGATTAAATAATTGTTTTCTTTAAGCTTTCCCATAAATATTTATAATTTAATTTTACTGACAAATACTTAAGTCTATAAAATATCGTTATGAAAGTTTTGCAATTAATTAAATGATTTTTTTATTACTAAAAGACATGAAAATAAATTCTTCACGAGAAAAGCTGGGTATAGTTATGCTAATAGTTATATTCAGCTAATAGTTATTTTAAATAAAATATATATTATATATCGCTTTTAATACCGTAATTTATTTATGTTTCAGCACCAGTATTTTATATTTCATTTCTGTCTTAAATACTTGCATAATATAATGAATGCTTCAGGCAACATAATATTATTGAATAAACACTTGCTGTATCTACTTTAGTCCTGGTAACTGTACGATTTTCGATTAAAAAGTTTTTCTCCTGGGGCTTCAGAAAGTAATTAGCATAAAAACAGTTTTTCGTTTTTTTTATATATATATTTTTTTTCTTATTTAAAAGCCCACAAGATTTACCAGTCGCATTCTAGTGCAAGCAATTTTGAAAATAACGTGATAAATGTTCACTACCTTAATTATATAAATGCCTATTTAAAAAAAAATTATCTTGTGCAAGTTTTGCGAGAATGTATTTTTGAGCTTTACTTCCATCCTTGAAAAAACACGTCACAATACACAGATTTTTTTATAGTATTTTCTGACAAATATAAAAGGAAATAATGGGGAATTTAGAATAGGTTTCAGAAGTTTGGTAATAATGAAACGAATATTCTTTCCTAATGTACGTCTTTGAAAGCATCAGAGTTATCATCTGAAGCATTTGTAAGAATTTCTGAAAACTTAATATTTACTTGGTGCTATTATAAAGAGCAACAATATTAAGACTGCCTGACTGTCTTTAGAAATGGTAATCAATCTACACTTCTAAATCTAAATACATCATCTCATCAAATTTCCTGTGTACTATTACTATACGGTGCGTTCCGTGTGTAAATTCTTCGCATTTTTCAGTTTTCTTCTTTATTCTGCTTAGTAATGTACCTCAAATTATCACCAATTTGCCATTCTTCGCAAGCACTTACATATCCTAATAATGCATCGGCCAGTGTGGGATAGCCTGGATGATAAGGCGTTGGATTCGCGTACCGTGGGTTGCGAGTTCGAACCCCGCCGGCCGAAAGCTCTCCGCGTGTGTGGTGGCTGGCGCGTGTATAAATTTGTCTTGTTCTCAAAGTCCTCCCTGTCGAAAGTAATGTCACTGTGAATACTGTATCAGAAGTGAGCGTTCTCCGATTCAGCTCTAAATTACGATCTATGGATGAGTGAAGGAAATGCACTAATGAAGTCCACCATGTAAAAAGGGTTGTGGCGCGTGAGTAGCTAATTCGTACACTTTTCCCTAGATGGCTCTACTGAAAAAACCGAAACGTACTCATGGCTTAAAATCATTAAGTTCTGAAGTCATTGGGCATGTCTATGACAAATGCCATTAGAAACAATAAAAACATATCTGCCTATATTATCTATATCGTGTAACTTTTGACCACCGATAATGTGTAACATCGAATAGTATTGAAATATATGCACAGCATATTGCCCGCTGTTGGATATTATCTAGACATCATATTCAGAAAACGATATTTATATAGTCAGCTGCGGCACCGAATCCTGCAAAATCAGGTGTACATTTATTGTTTTTGTATAAAATTTAGAAACTAAAATTGACGCATCTACCTTCTTAAATTTTTTACTATATCGTATACACAATATATAGAAAGTATTGTAAGCTGTATTAAACAATTCGAACTAGAGAATGAATCTTATCGTTTCAGACCTGAAGTTCGAAAAACACAATTTTGGAATATGTCTGTCTGTGGCAAAAAAATAAGTCAAAAATGTTTTGAGCTAGACGGATGAAATTTGGCATTTAGTCTTTACACCCAATTTATATATTACTGAAAAAATTTGAATAAAATCCGTTGAGAGAACGTTTAATTGTAGCTGTTCGAAATAATAAATTAAGTTATTATGAGTTAATACTGTAACTACAAAACGGACAGAGCTAGATAGATAAAATTTTGCACAAAGATTTAACATCTATAGTAAAGACACCTATCAGATTTTAAGCTAAATCCAGCCAGATATTGACCGCCTGTCAATTTTTACTTTCAGAAGCATGTAAATGCCATAGCTCAGAAACTCAATGTTTTAAATGTATCAAATTTGGTATGAAATTTTGTGACTACAAATGCAGTTTTGTGCTGGATTTTTATTTCAGTCGGTTGTGGAAAACGCGTCTAAATCACAAATTCGATTTTCGAATACTGTTAACCGCATGACAGGGATTAATCCCCAAATTATTCGCCAAGGATCACACGATAGATTCAGTAAAAATACTAAATTCAAGCCAGAGGTTAACATTTCGCAATTAATGTACGGGATTGCCATACAAAACATTCTCTGGGATAAAATTATTATAAGAGAATATACGAGAAAATTTTGGGAAGACCACTCCGACTTTTTATCTGCCCAAACAGGCATATAGTCAGGCGGTAATCACAGTTTTGGTTTGAAATACATTACAGAATTTAAACTATAATCTTAGGACGCTAACGTTATGCTAAATTGTGCATATTTAGTTTATTGTTTTGAATATCCTCCTAATTTATTTAACCTCTTATTATAATCTGCTTTTATTAATTACATAACACGTCATATCTGAAATTGTTGTTATTTCAATTCAAAAATACGTGATAGTTGAAATTGTTTATTTAATTATTTAAATGAAAAACGCACACTAAGCTTAGTTGCAATGTGCATTTACCAAATGAGCATCAAACATACAAAAAAAATATAAATAGTATATAAAAGAACATTATAAAATATTTTAGGTACTTAATATCTATACATCAATCGTACAGAAATTAAATCTATGTCACTGAAAAGCAGATTTTTCTTAAATCTCAGCTATGTAAAGTAAAAACAATGTGGAAAGTTCAAAATTTATGGTGGAAATCGTTTTAGTCCTTTGGGTGATGACTGGGGAGGGAGTAGTAATTTTCTATTAAAATAGTTAATCCTTCTGGATCTAAAGAATACGCGTGTCAAATTTTCCCTGATAATGTTCATACAATATCATATCGAATATTTGCTGATAATTTGCACGGGAATCAGGAAGAAAAAATTCTGTAATGACAGCCCAGAAATATGTTAGCATAAACGGGAGAGGGGTCACTTATGTATTGAAGTAACAGATAGCAACATGTAATGAATGATCAGCCAGACTGAACCACATAAGCCAGGTTTGATCAAATTAGCGAAACTATATGTTAAAAGGAGGGGTTGGTGAGTTTGTATAATTGGCACGTTTGGGAACTTGAAAATTCATGAGTAACAAGGCGATAAGGTACGGAACGGTTCCTCAATGTTATCATGAACTAACATTGTAATGATAATGTGTTATGTCGGAATTATTTCACTGTAGGAGTCCAGTATACAAACCTGCCAAACGACATTCAAACCTGCCAAACGACTCTTTTGGTGAATAATGCTGATGCCAATGGAATTACATAAATATTCAAGTTCAGGGATTTACGTCCTGTTACAGAACTCAATTTATTAATCCTGAACGCTGATGATTTATCCGATGATTAACATACTCATGAATCAAACAGTTTAATGTTTCTCGAAGACCGGGGGCTCAAATTAAGATTTTTTTATCCTTCTTATTTTCCAAATTTAATTTTCAGTTCTTTTCTTTGTCATTATGGTACCATTTGAAATCGAAAAACACATTTAGAATTGGATTAATTTCCAGTCAACGAATTCAGAATTGTAAAAAATTATACATAGGCATTTTTCACCATTTTACTCACCCTTTTATTTTATAAAAATGCGATTTTTTTCACAAAAAAAATAGATATAGATCTAAAATTTTTATGAGTTGTTTTTCTTTTTATGTTAAATACTTAAAGAATTCCAAAATTTTCGCTCAAATTTTAAAAAAATAAAAATATATTCCGAATTTGTACTTTTTAAAAATTTATTCAAGAATTAATTAAGCAATCATTATGTTATTCATTGGTAATATTATTTCAGTATTAAATCTTTTTTATTCCTACAAGTTTAGTTCTTTCCATTCCTAAGTACAGTAATCGTCAAAAAATTCGAACTCGAGATTTTGACGACACTCTACGTTTTAGTAGTCTGTCAGTTAGCAAAATTCATTTTTTTTGAAAATATCTGTCTGTCTGTGACGAAGATAGCTCAAAAGCGATTTCAGTTATTTGATATACGAACCGTACCCCAAATTTGCCAATTTCTGTACAGTGTAGTAGACACGTATGATATTCTGAGCCAAATCACATTTGAGCTAACTAAGGATTGTCTGTTGTTCTGTACTTTCCAAAATAAGTAAAAGCGATAATTCAAAAGAGCAATAAAATAAATATATTAAATTTGGCTTGAGAATTTGTGTTTACAAGTGCAGTTTTGTATCTTTTTTTTTCAATCCCTTGGGAGACATACGTCTAAAATAAAATTCAATTTTTGTATATTATTAGTCGTATGCCAGGGATTAATCGTCAAGGATGACACGATAAATTCAGTAAAGATGTTAAATTCACGCCAAGGGTTGATATTTCGCAAGTATTGTACGCCAGTGCGCGCCAAGGCGTTCTCTGGCATGACACCTAATTAAATAGTATGCGAGATAGTTTTAGGGAGAGAACTACCGCTGATTTAGTTTAAACGTTTTCTCTTGGATTAACAGCATTTTATTGAAACGCGAAACATCAGTATTTTAACAAAGGCATTTTTCATCATTTCAACCACCCTTATACAAAGTAGTATTTTTCAAAAAAAAAACAGATATTAATCTGAAGTTTTTATAATTTCCCCTTCTATATATCAAATACTTAAAGAATTTAAAAATTTCTCTCATATTTTAAATAAAAAATTAAAAAAAATCGCTGCCATCCTTTACCCTGTAACATATTCGTTTCACTTCACATCCCTCAGAGGTCTGTTTCAGAAAATATCTCAAAAACTGAACCCAATAAAATTGCTGCAGTGTATTTTTCCATGTAATATGACAATTCACGTGTACTATAAAGGCTAATTTCTTTGCAAATTATGAAAAACTATTCAGAGTCGTTCTGCATATAAATTTATTGAGCATATTATAGCAAACAAGTTCGATAGACTTTGACCCATAGGATCCAGGTATAGTAGAGATAGTAGGATGTCCACTTTGTAGTTGGAAAATTGCAGGAATCAATTCCGATCTCAATATAGATTATAAATTATATAATTTGGATATATTCAAGGGTCTGAACTTTCTTACGAAAGGATGTCTCGAACCTAAGCTAATGCCTTAATTATTGCTCACTTCACTTGTCCCTCAAAATTATGAAATTTTTTTGGGGGGGTGGGGGGTTTTCGAGAAGATTCAATGCTTTATAAAAGAAAGGAGAATTCAAGATGGAATATTCAATGAAGATAAATGTTTTTAATTCAATGAATCTAATCCTATTATGTATAGAAATAAGCCATAGTAACATAAATATACCGTCAAATATCCATGATACACCCACGCATGTTATGTTCCGAAATACACTATGAGATTATATTTTTTTGTTTTTAGAAAAATAATAATTACAACTTTATTGATCTAGATTCATTAATTCGTCCTTCGACTGTATATTCATTAGTTAAAATAATATATCTTGGTATTAATAGAACTTTTTTAAATTTCAGAAAAAAACATTATTATTTTTCCAAAATTACCAAATTTTCAAAGTATAGGATTCTTTATCATTATAGAAATCTTTCTGTTCTCTTTAGTTTTTCAGGCATTCATTTTTTTCAAGCATATAAAAATAAGTGGCCGAATATGTTTCATATACATATGCAACATTCTGCAATATTTCCATGAAATATTGATTCCTAAAATAATAATTTCTTGGTGATTTCTTCATTTTCTATAATAATAATTTCTTATCAATCAATTTACCACAATGTCCGTTTCCATAATCCTTGTAATGGAGACATACTATCTTCCGATTCTGACTTGTTTTAGCAATACGTAAGAGTCATATAAACCATAGAAGAGTTAGGATTAAGTTCCTTGAAGGACATTTCGTAGCAAGGATGGAAATTGGAATAATTCCAGCCAAATAGACATTTCTCTATGATTTACAAGCAGTTCGAATGATCATATTGTATTTGCCTACTAGTTTATGTTTACGATGTATTAGAACGATATAGTGATCAGTTCCACAGCTCAAAATCTCGCTGCCACTTTCTCAAAGCTTCTCAAAGACCTTAAATACCGAAATGGACAGATAGATGCGAATGCTGGTTCCAAGTGACAACCATGAAATACCAAACACCTTTATTTAATATTATTACTCAGAAGCAACGGGTTTTCATTGGCTCTTATGGAGGGTCTACTATTCCAAACGCTTTCTTTGAGTAATGTATACATTCTTTACATAAATAATTTTATGCAATAATTAAAATAAGTTATTCATCATAAATATTCAAATATTAATTAATTAATAAGTAAAAAGTTCAAACAACACTTATATGAATCCTATTTGCTTATTTATTCATATTTCAATCATCCTAAAATTTTATTACTATAACTTTTCCATTTTTCAATTATAAGGTTAATGATTTAATGAATTATTTTATTAATGATGCATTTAGAATAATTGGACTTGATTGCATTTTACTAATAAATCGCAAATAAGATCCCATATGAGCCCCAATCAGCCATTTTTCTTATTAGTGAGAATTCATTTTGTTTCCTCAAGCATTTGGTCGCCAAGCATATTTGGTCATCGAATTATTATTATCCTAAATCTTTAAGCTAAAATTGTATAAATTACACCAGATATTATTTAATAATTTATATGCAATAATGATTGTATTATTCATTGGCTATACGATTGCTGATCGAAAACAGGATGTGAAACAATAAATAACAAAATTAATTCTAAAATTAAAAAAAAAGTTCTCTAAAGAATTTTTCAATTTTTTTCAATGCCATTAGTCATTTACAAAATACATGATTATATAACAAACCAAACGATAATTTTATTTCCAACTATTTGTATTATTTCTTTACTTTTCTAGCTGTAACAGATGTTTCTTAAAACGAAATTTTACCGGCGAAAGCAAACGATAATTTTTTTTTCAATTATTTATATTTCCATTTCCTTTTTCTAAATTCAGCTAGCGCTTGCTATTAACAAAATTTTAACTCGCGAAATTCTTAAAATCCAAACTAGCACATCTTCAAAGGAAAACGTTATATAAAAAATGTTTTAACACCGTTCGAAAAACGCAACTCCAAACAACCCTACAATTGAAAACCACTTTATAACGATAGGCCGACTAAAACTATGTTCTTTTACAAATCAATAAACAAGCTGAAACTTCACAATCGAAGCGGCGAAATCCTTTTAGCTCGATTCTTTCGGGAATTGGATTTAAAATACTTTTCGTCTGAACTTTTTATCAGTTAAAAGTCCATTAAGAATATTTGACGAAATAAATATTTTCATGAGATTTATTGTTTATCTGAAGAAAGTGCTACTTTTCAAGATGTATGGTTGTAACTAGGAAACTAGGAAAGAGGGGTAGTTTTTATGTAACTCGTATTTGTAACAGCATTAAATGGCATTTATTTTTTTTCTAAAAGGATTTATGTAATGGAATCCGTTAAAGCTGTCGATAAATGTTAAAACTGTAAAAATAGATTTCATTTCAAACCAAATTTATTTTAACGTTTTGGAGTTTACATTTTGGGTTGAGTTTTTGAGTTCGCTACAATGCACTTTGAGTGTCGATCTATACTTTTGCATGCATTCAAAAATGTAGATAGAAAAATTATTAAAATCTTAATGAATTTAGTTCCAAATTTCAGACTTACCTACATCGTAGGAGTCTAATTTATGTTATAAATTTCATTTTGCATTTTGCATATCGCATTCACTTGTACTCGGACAACCGGGCGCAGAAAGTTCTTTTACTGAATTTATTTCCTTGAAACAGAAATCTACAAAATCCATATACCAAATTTCATCCATCGAACTTAAAGCAATTTTGTTTTATTGCTTTCACAGTAAGGCAGACATATATAATTCCAAAAATATGGTTTTCAGGTTCAAAAAGCCCTAGAACGTTAAAATTCGTTAAAATCTCCAACACCATTTTTTTTTCAATTCCTACTATTAGCTCACACTCTTTCTATATATATTTATATGTCTTGTTCAAATTTTCAATCGTTAATAAAATACTTTTTATTCATCCACTCAAGTTCAAATACATTTTTTTAAACCTGTAGTGGATGACACTTGATATTAATACATTTTTTTAAATATTAAGTCATTAATTATTAAATTTAATTAATTTTTAATGTATTAAATAGAGTTTTAGCAGTTTTTAATGAAAATTGATGTCAACAGGCAGTAGCTCAATCGGTGCAAGGATTTCAGTCATTTTTTCACGTGAAGGTGAAGATTGCGAATTCAATTCTTGCGAAAGTAGGAATTGAATTTAAAAAAATTTATAAATTATTTGTTTACAATTAGAATATTCTTTCTTTATGTATTTTGTAACGAGGAAATAGGAAAGAGGAAAAGGGGTGACAAAATTTCCCATTTCGATTTTTTTTTAAACATAACCATCTTTTCTTTGTATGTACCTTTGTTATAAGAAAGTACAAAGGGTAAAAAGAGGTGATAAAATTTCCAATTAAAACTTTTTTTACCATTCTTTGTATATTATTGAGAGAACAAAAGAGGTAAACTCACAAAATCAAAATAGAAAAAAAAGCCTCTATGGCATACAAACAAAGCAGATTTCTTCGTGCCCATGTAGTATTATTGAACTCATTTCGTTCGATACTCGATCTTGAATCTTCACGTTCTTTTCAAATCGGTAAAGTCCTATTTTTGAATCAACACTGAACCAACTAAAACACTGAATTTTTCTAAATGGCCATATTATTTTCAGATATTTATTTTAAATGAATAGTGAAAAAGAATCATATATCTAATATAATTGTATGTTTTTTTTTACTCAAAATGCTTATTATTTATTATTATTCAGTTTTGTACAGATGTCTCGTATACAAGCTAGAACAAGTTTTCACCTCTTCAGTTATTGTTATTTTGAATATTTTTTGATAGTCCACTGGATTTTTCAGAGATTAAAATTTTATAAATATAAATTATAGACATCATTAAAAACAAAAAAAACAAAAAGAAAGGAATCATTAAATAAATTTTGAGAGCTGCTTTTAAATGTTAAATATCCAATGCGGTAGACAATTGAGATGACCAAGCATAATAGACCAATTCAGAAAGAGCAAACCGGTCACGTGAAGATTGTTTTCATTTTTTGCTTGTGTTCTGACGTCGCAGACAGCTGCAATGAATAGTTTAACAAACATATCCGGTTAATTTCATTTCGTTTAACTCGATGTCTGCAAACTTGTCGTTAAATGGAGTTCCATTACATTACAACGGGCACAGAAGGTAATTTTAAATAGCAATGGGTAAGATATTTTATTTTTTATTTCTCCACCATTAGTTTTGCTTCTAATTTATCAGAATTTATCAGAATTTTACTTCTAATTTAAAATTCAATACGGAATAACATAAAAAAAATGTCTAGTAAAGGTTTCATTAAATATAGTTTTTTTACTTTCCATAAAGAATGAAAATATTGCTATCATGGAAGAAATCGACTACGAGATATTGATCCCTATGTTTTAGTTTGATGATATTGATTAGTTAGATTTAGATATTGATCTCTATGTTTTTTCTACTGATTAAGGAAGAAATATTGTTGAAATAATATCCGTCTGGCTGTTGATGTTACAACACAATACCTCAGATGCGTAACGAGCTAGACAGATGAAACTTGTAACATTCATACAAAACCTTCAGAATTCTGTAATTTTGGTTCAAATCCGTTTTCATATTGTTAAATATTTCGTAGAATGAAGTATTTTTTGGGGTATTTTAAAGTATAATTATAGTATATTTTTAAAGTATTATTATAGAAAATACTGAAATCGTCAAAAAATTCCATGTTTCCCAGATCGTCCGTGTTTTAAACATAATTGAGTTCGAAAAAATACATATTCTTGGCATTTTTTTTTCTTTTTGTGAATTCGATAACTCATAAACACTTTGGGCTAGACAAATGGAATTTGGCATAGTGTCTTTACACCAAATTTATAGATTTGTGTCAATTTTTTTGTGAGATCCATTTAGAGTAAGTCTGTTTTCCAGCTTCTCGACGGCTGTTAAAATTAGAAACTGCTGAATAAAGAAATCTAGACAGACTGAAATTTGGTGCATAGAATGTACCTAAAATGTAGATGCTTCTCAAATTTGGGACCATATCCGTCAAGAGATTGATTTTATGGACTGAAATATTCATCTGTATATAAAAGCGCTTGCTCAAAAAGATAATATTTAAATGTATCAAATTTAGTGCGTTATTTTGTGACTACAATTGTAGTTTAGTATAAACCTTTTGCTTCAAATGGTTAGAAAAAAAGTATCTAAACACAAATTTGAATTTCGGGAACTATTAACCACATACTAGAAATTAATTACTAAAACACACTCCACAGATCCCATGGTAGATTCTGTAAAAAGGCTAAAATCATAACCAAAAACATAACATAAGAAGGATGACCGGGCATGAGCCATTGTAATAACATAAGCCGGATGGATGAAATTTGGAATATGATTTTATTAACAGAATTATAAATCTTTATCAAATTCTGAATCCTTTGATTAAAGTAACTTTATAAAATTGCGCATTTTCTTTTCGCTAAAGCATAAAACGCACTATGGAGTATAATTGTACACAAATATCCTTAGGAAAAAGCTGTGGCTGGCAATTAACAATACCGGATAGTGAGATTTCGATGTTCACTACAATTATTACATAGCAAAGTGTCGTGAATTGTTTTGAGCTATACAATAGTGTGTTTGAGATAATTGTATTTCATTGCCCCAACGAAATATTCATCGTAATCATGTTAAAATTTAAAGGGTTGTTCTTCTCCTGACTTTCTAACATATTCTCCAATAAAGGTGATAAAATTAGAGACTATATTGCTACAAAATTTTTTTACCGGGGTTCGTTTGGATAGTGGAAGTGATATGGTGTAAAGAACGCTCAATCAGCAGGCGGCAGTAGAATAAAAACAACTACGTTTATTTACACGAAGACACACAGGACAGCACAAAAGCGACAACTATATACAGCACAGAAGACGATTATCTTCACCCGAGACGTGTAGCATACAACAGCACACACAGCAGCATGCAACCAGAATCTACTGCAGACAGTAGCGCACAGCTCAGTTCAGCACTAGCTTGCCTCAGTCGCTTCCGACTCCTCCGCTCTGTCCACTCTGACTGACTTCGTCCATCTGGTAGCTGCAGCCCCTTTTATAGATCTCAGGAGGCGGGGCTAGAAGCCTCTCAACCAATCAGGAACGTTCGAGGCGTATCTCGGTTCCTACGGGACGGATCGGGAAAATTCTCGAAGTTTCGGGTATAATCTATTTTGGCGCCAAAGTCGCCAAATTCGTCGCCAAGTTTATCGCCAAGCTCTGGTACCTCTGATGTGACACACGGACTCCGTCCATTATCGATGATTTTAAAACAGTCTTTCTGATAGTGGAACAAACTATGCTGGGAAGCCGAATTGCAGGTTTGTAACAATATGAATATAAAAAATGTTGACATTGGTCTTAAAATTTTGGGCTTTGTGCAATACCGTAAACATCCCAAATGCTTCTCAATTTTTCATTTTCAGAGTTCCACTTACAAGAATTTTATGCTTCGCTTATGCTTATTTTATTACAGAGAAGAATAAAATTACTTATATATTAAACAAATATCATGAAATAAAAATAATTGCAAGAGAACCTATTAACGTGCAATCTGTGAAAATCTTTGGAGGTTATTAATCTTTAATATGCGGTTCATGCACATGTATCAGAAATAGAAATATGTATTTTTGAAGCCTTTTTTTTTCTAATCGAATAAAACCATAAAATTTGGCATAGAACTGCAACTGTAATCATAAAATCACATACCAAATATAATTTAAAATAATGAGATTGGTGGTTATCGCTTTTATATGTATAATGAAAGATTTAGATTGAACGTTTCTTCCTTGATAGGACCAAATCCGTCAATCCCTTCATAGATTTTATTCCAAATTTGATACAGTTTAGCATTTAAAGTTATATATGTAATTTTAGGTATGTACTTCTTTACATTTAGTAGTTATCATTCTCATTTTAACTCGAACATACCTTTAATGTTAATACGATAACGCAAAATACGATACGCAAAAAGACAATAATATGATCAAATGAAATTTGATATCAGATCTTTAATTTAAAATCACAGATGCATGTTAAATTTTAAATCAAAAATGTTAAAAAAAAATACTTGAAACACATATCCGGTTGTTATCACTTTCCGATGAAACAAAACATGAATATTTCCATTAGGGATAAATATAAAAAAACATGTCTATTGGTTTTAATTATTTGCTTGCCACCTTTTACATGCAGTTGCTTCAACAAGATCATTAGTCATGTAGAATTTAATTTTTTAAATAGTTTTGTGCTAAAAATTACAGTAAGGTTCTTGCACCTATTCTGTTTATTGTGCATATGAACATTCATAATGGAATTATGTTGCCTGATATCAAAGCGCTATTAAAAATATACTTACGCTAGATATTTATTTCTTATTGCACGTTCCCTTTCTCGGTATTATAATTTCATTTTATTGACAATTTATAATTTTACTTTACCAATTATTTTTTCTCGTCCTTTCTTAGTTTTCTTTCAATAATGGAAGAAAATCGTATGATTTATTATTTTACACAATAACTTAATAACTATAAATTTCACTGCAACAGAAAAAAGTATTGTTGAAGTAATGCAAAATCGTTCCTTTTTTTTAACTTTCAGAATTAAAAAAAATAGATAGATAAATGAAGTAATGTTGTTAAAAAATTGCATTTAGGATTTCAAAAAGAAGACAAAATGGGGTTCCTTTTGCAATAAAGATTTGGAAGTTGTCATAGAGTTTGTACGATCACATAAAATTTACCCCCGCCTTGCCATAGTGTCCAGAGTAAACTGAAGAATCCGCATTATCAAACTAACTCTCTGGTGGGAACTATGATAGAGTCAAAAGAGCAAATATGATTGGGTGGAACTAGAATTCAGACAAAATGAATCCCTGTCAATCATTGGATAGGAAATCCCACACCATTATTTTACACATCAGGGAAACAGACACGAACCCTGATACCGATAATTTCTAATCTCCACTTTTGGATCTTACAACGGTAAAACAACCCAAATATCTTGTATAATGTTAAATTAATTAAAATTTTAAGAGAATTGTTTCGAAGTATACATTCCTGTCTAACAAAGTATATATGTGCCAATTGTTTGGGTGGATAGTCTGGCTTCCGGGATTCCAAAGTACATTCACATTTTTCTTTGTTAATAATAGGTATGTGTAACATACAAGCAAATAACCTAAGTATGTATTTTTTTCTTTTTATACATTAACATAATTCCATTTAAAAAATCTTTCAAGGGTAAAAAAAATTATAATATTTTATTAATTTAATCATTATTCCTAATATTTGTTGGAAAATAATTTTTTAAGTAT
>JAPMOR010012263.1:0-11388 GCA_026543865.1 Argiope aurantia | reverse complement strand
AAGGACATTAAAATCATATTACTAATGTCTGTTATAATTTGGTATGACTTCAATGAATTATGTAGTAAATATTTATCTAAAAGTCTATAAATGTGTCTGAGAATTAGAAATATGGGGACAGAGGATTTTTAAGTGAAATATTAACTCTAATTTGATTTTCAGTGTCTAATTGAAATCCTCATTTGTGCAAAAGTGTAACTTCAGATAACATGCTAATCTAATGTATCAATTCACTGAGAAGAGGATGATTATTCAAATATGAACATGATATATGCTTTATCTAATCTTTAGTGCTGTTCTGAAGTAATTTTATTTGAATATTTACATGATCTAGGTTTCAAAGTAATGCCTAAAAATTACAAGCATTTTAAAAATTCTAAAATTGTTTTTCCAAAACTTTTATTACAAGTTTACATGTGTATTACTATATTCCATATAGTTTGTGACTGATTTTAAATTGTGTTGCTTGTTGTTACAGGTTTGTATGCAGTACATGCTGGACTATCCCCTTGTAAAACATCTTGAAAAGACTATAACTTTTTTCATTTCTCAACTTGAATACCCTATGGAGCATGGCCGTGTCTCAGCTTTAGAAATGATCAATTCAATGCTGAATTGTTTTCCTGAAGTAAGAATTTTAAATATTTCATTAGATATTTGCATTGTTTTATAGTATTTAGATTTTTACATGCTCCTTTAGAACCACAGTTTTAACCGACTTGATTATATTTGTCTTTAGTCTATATGATGAGAATTGACAGGGGGAGAATCACCCTTCATTGTAGAAAAAGTAATTGGACAGAATATGTGTAATTCTATTTGAACATAGTGAAAATTATTTAATGAATTATATATTTTTTTTAATTAAAAAAAGTCTTTTTCTTGTCTTGCTGTAATTGAAAAAGAATACTTATTTATTCTCCACTGAGCAAATATGTAGATGCACCACATACTATTTATGTATTTAAAAATAGTAACATAAAATATAAGATTTTTTTTTGACAATCTATTTAAAAATATAAATATTTCTGTGATATTCAAAATAGTATTATAAATTAAACACCAATAACAATATTTAATTTATATACAGAGGAATTTGGCTAAGTTGGACTTTTTTAATCCAAATTCTTTGTTTATAATTATCTGATCCATCTGTTTTTCTACATGACTTAATATTAATGGGGACCTGTTTTAATTAGATATTTTTTTGTTCCATCAACTTCAAATTATGCGAGTTCTGTTGTATGCATAAATAAATAAATCCACATTATTTTGTATTCAATTATGTAATATCCTCCTTTTGGGTGGATTCGGTTGAATATTTTAGATGCAGTGTAACTTTAAACAACAAATCAGTGGAAGAAAAATTTATGTTGATTTATGTATGAACTCTTCTGAGCTGATTTAAAATTGGAAAGAAAAAAATATTTCGATATAATTTATTTTTATGTTGGAATACTTTTTTTTTCTAATTATTCTTGATTTAAATGATTTTTCAGAATGTGTTGAAGAGGCATTCAGCTCTTTTCTTGATACCACTGTCAGCTAGACTAGTTAATGATGTTCCGGAATGCCGAAAGATGGTTGCACAATGCATAAAGACACTTCTTACAAAGGTAATACATTTTCTTAGTTCAGGTATTTACTGTGATTCCTTTCAGAACTTCTGGAAGAAGACTTGATTCATTTAGTCCTTTTATATAAAGCATCTTATTAATAATCCTTTGAAGGAAAAGTAGTACTAGTTACCTAGTGATAAGGTTTTGAGTTCAGAACAAGTAGACTATTGATTTGAAGCCTTATTCCAATGAATATCTACTGCATATGAAGGCCTAGGACATGATAAACAGGGTGTCTTGAGTTGAAGGTTCTTTCAATAATATGGTGCTAAAATTTGAAAGAAGAATGTTAGGCCAAGTGTTAAACTCATCATCTGACTATAGAACTTTTGTGTTTCTTGAAAACCTTTGCTAATATGGATAAATTAAACTAAATATCACAAAAATAAAAAAAGTAGTAATGAGAGACAATTTAATTTGCTTTATTATGTTATATGTTCCAATCGGTGAAGTAATTGCAAAATCTTAAAACTCAAACTGTACTTAGAAGAAATAATTTCAATGATTTCAGTATGTTTTCATAAAATCTTTACCTCTAAAATGTTTTTAATATTCATTCAGAAAAGGCAAATAATTCTGAAACTATTTTTTTTAATCCTGAAACATATATAACAGTGCATAACTTTAGATATAATGTCCATAGAATGTTAACTGTTTTGATTTTTTTATCTAATTATATGGAACCTTCCATTTCAGGAATATGTTTTCTTATTGATACAATTATGAATTAAAGAATGGTTGAAGTGTTTTGAACAATGTGTGATTTTTATGTCAAATTATAGTATCTTTGTATGATTTAATTTCAGCCTATAAATTTGAAAAGGCAAGATTCAGTGTCTGTGTGATCAACAATCATACCATTTAAGAGGATATTTTAACAATTAATTAAACTGTGTAGCATCAAAAATTACAGTTGCAGAATATTTCAGTGACATCTGTTATTTTAATAATTAAAAAAATTAAAATCTCTTGTTTTCTATTATTTGTTAACTTGAGACTGGCTATTTTTTAAATGTTTTGAATAAATGCCTGATAAAAATTTAATTGCCAATTCAATGGAAAAATCCTTGTAAAAGGTGGCAAGTTAATAGTTAATTGCTTACATGGGGGTAATCTGCTTTAAAAATCAATGAAAAATTAACAACAAAATATGAGTGGCCAATATCTTTTTTATGTTGTTATTGTTAAAATTTGTATCCGAACAGAAAATGAGATGTTAAAAAAACTCAGAATACATTGAATAGAAGAAAAAAGAAAAGGAAACTGTTTCTAAAAAATGAATCTGAATGTTTGCATTTGAAATTAATTTTTGTTAATATTAATTTCATCATTATTGTATTGAATTGATATGCTCTTTGTACACTAATTTCATTTTTTCAATTTGTTTAGATTCAGCATGATGGTCGGTCATCAATATTTTCTGTGCCATTTGCATGGTTGCAAGCCAAAAAGGTTAGTTTATATTAATTAATAATATGTGCCCATTTTAAATTAATTTGTTGCCATTCTATTTTCAAATACAAAACAAAGTATGCAAAACAACTTTTTTTTTTAAATAAAATTTTCTCTTTTGCAAAAAAAAATATAGCTAAAAATTGCTTTTTTTTTAACTGGCACAATCTATTGCCTTCACATCAAAATTTGCAATTAGAAACCTATTTTTGTAAAATTCTTTTGTAGGTTTCCATGAAACGCTTAGGGGCACAAATATGCGGTATGTTTGCTGAAATAGAAGGTGAACTATTTGAGCATCGCTTCCATGAGATTTTGCCTATTATTACAGAACTTGTACTTACAGCGAAATCAGAAGAAGTAAGTTTCATGGATATTTTCCCTTATTTTTTAAAACTGTCTAATAATGCTTTTTTTTTTGTCAGTTATGAAAAAGTTAAAAAGTTTTTATTTTCTTTTGTTTATCAGAAGTATTAAATTTTTAATTAAACATCACCCCATTGTGACTAATATAACATTGTAAAGATTTTGACAAGCGTTAATATTGCAAAGAAATCTTCAATAATTTCTAAAAATACCTTTTTTCCTTATGTTTTATTAACATTACTCAGTGTAACATATTTATATGCAGAAATTATTTTAAAAGATAATGCACATTAAATCTGCTGAAGGCCCGTTGGTCTGGTGCTGAAACTTGAAGAAATGTCAGATAAGCTGTTATTCTTGTCATCTAACTCTGAATAATCCATGTGTATATTCAAAATGGGGCATTAATCTAAATTGATTGAGAAAATTTGTTGCATGCTATTACTAAATTCTAAATGAAACATATGAATAGTATTTAAATGTTTCTGAGTAATGCTGTGGTTATGTTTCTTTTTAAATTATTGCAAAATTGAGAGAAATATGTTCTTTAATTGTGACTAAAATCATATTATAGAAAAGATTTTGTTTCTTTAATAATTACATCCAATTTCTTTTTTTTTTCGTAATACAATAAAAGTTATATATATGTAATGATATTTTAACTCTAATTTCAATTTAATTAATTTTCAAGATTTTATCTTAATTTAGCCCATAGTAACTTTATTCTAAAATATTCTCTTATTTCGTGATCCAATTCCACTGTGTCTACTTAATTAATTCAAGATAATCTTTGTTAAATTGCAGAATCGGCTAAAAGTCTAGCTTTCCCACACTCTGCGTGAAGAGGCAAAATACCGCTGATCAGGCAAATTCTTTTTTTAAAATCTCCCTGTGTTTCTCCTGCCTTCTCCGCGCGTGTTAGGAAAATCCCTATCGAAATCTCGTAATATATTAGCATATGAAAAAATGTTTTCCCTATCAAAATCTTAGGTTATATAAGACCAGGGATAAAATGTCCAAGAGCTTTTTCCTCATTCCTTTTCTGTGTTGTTCTGTGTGCTCATCGCTTGTACATATGCCTGCTTCTTAAAAATGAAATAAATCGATGTCATGAAATAGCAAGTCTCTTCACTGTCTTCAAACTGCATTCTGTTTCACATAAAATAATGCTTACATATATATATAATTAAAAAAAGAAATGTTAAAAATTCCTCTTTGAATTATATAGGTAGGACAGAAAAATGACAGCCTAATTTGAATTCATATTGCACTCATACATTTGAACCATGTGATGTTAATTCCTCTTGATTTGAATGTTTGTTTGACTTCAAACTGATTCTTGAATTTTATTTTTGCAATTCACTTAATACACTTTAGGTTAAAAGCCAAGCTGATGAGAGATCCACAGACCATTTCCTGTACCAAATCCTGAATTCTTTGACTAAAATGCTGTCTTTTTGCCCTGTTATAAGAAAGAAAGATTTTGCTGATAGTCTGAAATCATTATATGGTAAGTTCCCTCCCTCCCACTCTCCTTACAACGATACCTTTTTTTTCTTTTGTGGACAGCCTAAAATTTTTTAAGTCCAAATCTATTAAGAATAAGAGTTTTTTCTTTTATTATTTATTATATTCTGTATTTAAATATGGAATTTATATATATGTGATATTTAAGAAAAGCCAAATTATATTTCAGATGAACTTCAAGGCCTTATTCTTTATCCTCATGTCTGGGTTCGATTCTCCACAAACCAGCTCTTTAATTTAATGTTATTATCTTATTCTGTAGAGGAAATTGTGAAAGCCATTTGCAAAAAGAAAAAAGATAATTCTGTTTTCCTTAATAGCAGACAAATGGTAAGATGAATAGTGTTATAAAATATTTGGGTATTTATATTTCAATCTATTCTATCCTATGAAATGCCCGTTTTTGTATATAATATATTGTTGCTCTCTCTCTCTCTCTTTCTTTCTGTGCATACATTTGTAATTTCTTGATTTTTTTTTAAAAAAAAGGTCACCAATGAATTCTTTAAATAAACATCTTTTATGTTTATAGAAACTGAAAAAAAAAAACTAAAAGGCAAACACAGTATTATTTCAAGCATTTTATATAAAATGCTTTATTTAAATAACAAATATTATTAATTAAATAAAATTTAAGGAAATTCTGAGTTTGGTTTTAAAATTGCTAAAAGACTGATAATTGATATTAAAATAAAAAATACAGTTATTTATAATTGTTGAATTCTTAAGATTTGGTTTAAAATTAACTTGAATCCGATCCAGAGTATGAATTTTCAGATGAATTACGCCATCTGTTTTCCTATGCTATATTCTTTTCCCCTCATAAATAATTGTACTTTTTTTTTCTTTTATTATTATTATTCATTTTATATCTATTACAGTACAAAAATTTCCATTTGCATGATAAATATCTGAACCTAGATCAGATTTCAGATAGTATTTCGAATCTAGTATTCAGATAGTAACCAGTCAGATAGTATTTAGAACCTAGATCAGATTTCAGATAGTATTTCGAACCTAGTATTCAGATAGTAACCAGTCAGATAGTATTTAGAACCTAGATCAGATTTCAGATAGTATCTTTTTTTTTCATTGTGAATCAAACTGAAAGTTTTCTTGGTTACAATAGATGTAATAGGTGCATTTAAAAGGCACAAAGCTATTTCATATATAATAACCGAACTATGCGATTGTTTCCATCATAATAGTCTAATTATACTGTCTAACTCCTCCCCTTAATCTTTTCTTCCATCTTTTCCCCTGTAATGAACAAGATCTATCTTCAAATGTATACTGCTAGTTTTATATTTGAAAGTGTAAATCATTAAATCAATTAGAAGGGATTTGAAAATGCTTATTTATATTACTGAATTTAAAATCTCTCCTGTAAGATGAATTGGACCTATTCTTTTTATCTCTTAAATTTGTAAATGATTCTTATATTTAACTTTTTTTTTTTTTTTTTTTTGGTATTGGGGACATTTGAAGCTGTTCTAAAAGGTATTCTCAAAATTGTTAAAATGCCTTATTGGCCAAATGAGTTTTTGGGTCATATAAGACTTTATTGATTATTAAATTTACTAATTATATATATATATATATATATATATATATATATATATATATATATATAACATATTTTGATTGAAGTAGAATGCAGATTCGAAGCAGTGAAGAGACTTGGTATTTTTAATTACGTTTTATTCTATTCCGAGTGGCAGGCATGATTATATACAACAAAACGCAACTCGGCACACACAGAAGAAAAGGGGGGGAAAAGGGATGAACAGATGATCACTAATCTTATATAACATATGATTTCTGGCCAGGTGCCAATTCAATATACATGTGACCTTTGACACCTTTTGAAGGGTAAAAGTATCACTTTCATTTAATACGTAGTACTGATGGCGCATTATTTTTACAAAGCGATTAATTAAACCGAAAATGGAATTGGATCACGAAATAAGAGAATATTTTAGAATGAAATTACTATGGGCTAAATTAAGATAAAATTTTGGAAATTAATTAGATTGAAATTAGAATTAAAATATCATTATATATATATATATTATTTTAGCTGTATGAATTTCGGTTACTACTATATTCGGTTACGAATTCAAATTTCTAAATTGTACAAGATAACTTTAATTACCCATCATTAGTGAAATTCATATAGCTAAAATAAAGGCTTATTTGGCTAAGTTTTAGTGTCATCCCCTTCTTGGAGCTATCTAGACCTTAGTTGCTTTTGCAGACTCTTATTCTCCACCGTACTTGAATGGGCTTGTTGGTTGAGTTCTTAGACAAAAAATTATTAAACCTGCTTAAAAAGTGTAATCTTTTCTTTAACTATGGAGGAGATAATTAAAACCTTGAGTTAAAATAAATCTTCCCTGTTTATTAAAAATGACATACATCTTAAGTATATATAATTTGCTTATAATTTTAATTTTAAAATATAATAAACTGTTCCTTTATATATAATTATATAGAAAATAAGTTATTTTAAACTACTAGGTATAGTCAATAAATAACGAGACACAGATTATAGGGTAGGAGAATTAGGGCTTCTCATTTGAATTTCTGCAAAAAAAAAAAAAAAATGTTGCTTTAGCTGTGTGTAGTTTAGTTTTATTATGCAGTAGGGTGACATCATGAGAAGGTCTATTTGGACATTTAGATTTAATTGTTTACCTGAGTTTTGTTAACATTTCTGGATACCACTGTATAATAAAAACCATGTTTTGAAAATTAATGAGTATTCCTTGCAGTCAAAGAACAAAAGCATTGACTTGCCAACACTAGTGTGGGGAATCTTAAGCTACTTGGTTATGACCCTTTTTGCTTGCATGACAATTATTGTCACTTAAAGAATGAAAAGCATGAGATACTTTTCATCATACCAGAATCTACATTTCAGGCTCTCTTCTTTTTTTTCTAAATACTATAATTTTGTTTTAAGGGCCTTTACCACATTATTTATTCACTGTGCCAAATATGATATTCTTCTAAAATTAAGCTTAATTGTATTGTTTTATAAAGAATTGTATATGCAAAAAAATACTACCAAATATTGATGACAATTTACACAAATATCTGACAAAGTGAGAAAATGTAAGGTTTGGTAATATTAAATTATAATTTAAATTCTGCTATTATTTTTCTTCAAATAAAAAAAATATCTTTTATCGTTTTCTAAAATTATGCATGATTAAAAATTAATTGTCACCATTTCAGTTGCAAAATTTGGCTTTTCATTATTTCATTTTCTTTCTAGCTTAGAGATTTATCTGCAGACTTCTCTACACAACTACAAAGTCCATTCTTAGATGAAAAATTTGGGGAATTGGTGAGTTTTATTTAGAAATTTATAAAATATGTATGTAAAGTTATTTTTTAAAGTTTTGAGTCATGAGTAATTTACTGTTTAAAACAGAAGAAACTCTGAATGATTTGTTACAGATCATTCGCAATCTTATCTACTTAGCCAGAATAATAGCAAAACTTCCTGAAAAATCCATCCAAAGTGAAGAAACAGTTGAAGTTACTTTAGATTGGATGATCCGAAGGCTTTGTCGAGAAGCAAAGAGAGAAGTAGCAGATAATCCTACATTTTATGAAAGGGTAAATATAAGCAATTTCTTTAAACTAATTTTTAATTTCATTAAACGGAGAAATTGAAAATCAGAATATTTTTTAACTGGAATACATATTTTCTCATATCTTGAAATCATGTTAAGATCTTATGCATGTTTATATATATACATATATACATATATATATATATAATATGTGTGTGTGTTAAGATTTTTTTTTTCTTCTTCTTTTAGAAATAAATAAATTGCAGTAAATTTTTTAATTACTGCAATTTTGATTTTGGTATTGAAAATTCTTTAATAATGTGAAAACTGAGAAAAAATTTTATAAAAATTGAATTAAATTTATCATTCTGGTTGCTATTTTTGTGAGACTTTGTTTATTTTACATGCTGATTGTGACATCCAGAATTTGATCAATCATTAATAATGATTTAAATAAATGATAATTTTTAAAGATTTAAATTATCTTAAGTCCAGAAAAGTTCAGGATAAGTTAATGATAAATATTCTAAGTATTAAAAAAATTTCAAATGTTTTAGTGGTAAGTTTTAAAAGCATTAACTAAATATGAAAATATAAAATGTGAATTTCACCATTTTTAACTAGATTAAAAACAAATTAACAATAATGGAAGAAAATATTTCTGTAAGGGCGACAATGGATTTAAAATAATAAACAGAAAACTGAATTTAGAGCTCTTTAATAGAATAAGTATTTTTACTGAGTATTTTCTTTAGAGTAAAACACTTCATTCTTCCCATTTCCTTATAATTTTTGCATTTCTCTTTTATATGCCTTATCTTTTAATATTGTATCTAATTGTTCTTTTTTTTTTTTTTAGAGAAGATGTGTTTTTATGTTTATGGCTGCATTTGCTGGTGTAATAGAAAAAGAGAAATTAGTATCTCTATTAAGTAATATGCTAGTCCCATTATGTAGAGAAATTAGTGACGCTTCAAAATATACAAGTAAGTTTCAGTGAACTCTTTCCATTGTTATAATCTATCAATTTTATCAACATATCAATGAAATTTAGCTTTTATCACACATTTTTCTGTAACAGTTTATTTCAATGTGCTTGAAAGCTGTGATAATCCATAGTAATTTAACAGAATGATGTGATCTTCTTGTATTACAGGTTCTTGGTACAAACCCAGATCCACTTAAGACGGGGAAAAAAACACTTAACATGGAAAAGTCCCATCACGATGGGACTTTTTCATTTTAAATCAAAAGTCAAATATTCTCCAATTGTTATGGTTAAAATTTTGGAAAGAACAGAGCTGGTTTAGGCTTTGCCCCCATCATTTGAACACAGTTTGAAATTGCATGCTCAGTATAAAAAATAGTCTTATATTACTTTAAAATTGCACATTAAAATGCATTAGCTAAACAAAAATTAATCATTAATATTTACATTTTTATGATTATTCATATTAGATTAATGATTTTGTTTTACTTTCCTTTAAATTGGAGGTAACCTCAATCATTATGGGGTGTATTTTAGAATTTGATAATAAAAAAAGATTTAACAGCTTTGTGAAATTTGTATTTCTAGATTCATTGAATTGTTCTCTTTTTCATAATGTGGCTTCAATGTTTGTATGATCATGCTAGCTTTAAATTCAATTAAAACTGACAATTCTTGAAATTCAAAAAGTATCAATTTAAATGTTTATAATGTAGATGTTAATTTGTGCTATTCATCTAGCAGCTGGAATTTCTGTTTTTGATCTAAATATACATTTTAAAAAGTGAGCAGTATTAATATTCTTTCAACTTTACTTTCAAAAACTTTTAATTACTTTTGTTCATAAAAGAACAGTCTCGCTTATTTTCAGAGTGTTTTCTTAAAACAAACAGCACTTCCTAAACCGACCAGCAATGTATTGGAATTTCAAATAATTTCCCTGGTACCAAGAAATCAAATAATTATCAGAGAAAAGGAAATTTTTGTATTAGGTATAAATTGCAAATAAAAAATTTGTTTGTTGAAAATTTGAATTATTCATTTGTAAAATTTCTTTTATCTATTCAAATAAAAGAGTAATAAATTCATGGAATTTTTTTACTGGGAAAGGAAAAAAATTCATTTCTAGAGTTTGTTTGAAGCGTAGATAGAAGTTTGTGTAAAATAACATTTCAGATCATTTTGAAAAGGTGGTATAAAGATAGATATTAAATTATAAATATTATCTTCTTTGTAGATGAAGATATAAAGAAGATTGCACAAGAAGCCCTAGATATAATTAAAACAATTGTGGGTGTCGATATATTTTCTGATGCATATGCACAAGTACAAACAACTTTATTCAAGAAGAAAGTGAAGAGGAAACAAGAAAAAGCTCAAGAAGTAAGATACTTTAATTTTCAATTGTTGTTAACATTTTATAGGCATTTGTAAATTTTGAAAGATTTTGAAAATTTGCAAATTTAGTTGTAAAAAACAAAATTTATTCCCATTTGATAAATTGAAGAACAAAGATACTCTGTGTGGAGTCAGTTAGTTTAATAGAAGATGTAGTACGAATTTAATAAGTTTTGAAAAAAGTAGCCATTTGTTTTGTATTAATAAACAGCTATTCTCTTTTTTTTTTTTTTTCATGCACCTAAAAATAATATATTGACAGAAATTTTATTTTTGAAATATTTGATTTGACCCAATTACTCATAAAAGGTACATGTATGAATTTCCTTTTAAGTTTGATTGCAATGTAGAGGAAGGCAGATTTAGAACAATATGTATTGTATGGAATGCATAATCTGGAGAATAATTTAAGAAATCATGCTTCTCTCTGAAGTTTTTAAATATATATGTAATG
>JAPMOR010012260.1:0-36149 GCA_026543865.1 Argiope aurantia | reverse complement strand
TTTCAAAACTCCAAATCAGAAATCTTTGAGCTACCACGAAAAAAAAAACAAAAAAAAAACACGTACTTTAACATAAAATGATTAATTGAAAAGTACTTTTTATGACGTTTTTGGAGTGCTTGAAAAAAAATAAGAATGTTTTTACCTTTCTTAGTTTCTCCAATATACTTAATGTGTCTCCATTATTTTTTTTTGCTATACACAGAATAAAAATAGCCACTAGAAAAACATTCTACAAGGATATTCCATTAAAATACATCACTACGTGTTTTTACAAAATAAAAGCAACGGTATCAAAAGATCGATTCAGTAAAATATTAAATTGTTGGGGAACATTTCTTGAAGAAGGAACATTCCCAGGAGAAGATGTTCAGGAAAGAGAGGTATAAGAAAAAAAAAAAAAAAAAACAAGCACCACCACATCCCATAGGAGCAAAGATTTATAAACCACACTACAATAAGTGCATCGTCAGCAAAGAAAATGCGCCTTTCTAATTTAAGTTCTGATGTCTCAGGATTGGGAACGTTATCTTTAATAAACTGGAGTTGATGCAACGGAAATAATCCTATGAAATATAATTCAGAGTGAAAAATGAATTGGGAGAAGGGAGGGAGCTTGAGAGAAGTCCCTCTAAAACTTTCTAGCATGCTCTCTAATAAATTTGCCATGCCTTAAAACGCCGAACAGAACACTCGTATACAATAGTTACGAAATCTTAACTTTTGGTGTGGATTTAGCATTTTTATTGTGTCAGGTGATACTTTGCTAGTTATTAGGCTATTAATCCATAGTATGCGTTAATAATATCCGAAAAATCGTTTTAGTGTTTTAGATCGATTTTTCTCAGACGATTGAAACAAAAATTTGGCGCAAAATTAAACTTATAGTCACACATTTTCAAACCAGATTGGATATATTTAATTCATTGCGGTTTTGAATTATCGCATTTCCGAAAGTATAGACTAACAGACAGTCAACCTGTTGTTGGATTCAGCTTAAAATTCGGCAGGTGTCTACTATATAGATGTTAAATCTGTGTGCCGAATCAATTTTGCAGTTATCGCGTTAAATTATATTCGAATACACGGAAAGATAAACTTCTTTTAACACAATTTGCTCGAAATTTGTTAGATATTTCAAAATTTGGTGTAAAGAATGTATACCAAATTTGAAACATGAAGATCAAATCGTTTATGAATTATCTTTGTCACGATATGTATTTCGAACTCAGGGAGATCTAAAACTTGAAGCTTCTTCAAAGTCTCGAGTTCTAATTGTTTGACGATGATTATGCTTTCTCTATACTCCGAATACGAGAAAATAAAAATATGCAAAGGAAGTGCAATAAATCTTGAAAAAAAGTGTTTTTATTTTTATTTTTAACCGGAATTATAAATTATTTCTCCAATGAGTTAATTCAGATGAAACTGAAGTGGAAAAATTATAAATAATTGAAATACTGATTTAGAGTAGAATGGCAATATCTATACACAGTATAAAATGAAGTCTCCTGAAAGCATCTGTATGTTTAAACCAGAAAAAAAAAACTCGAGAAATAGTTAACTGATATTGGTGGTATTTGTACCATTTTGTAGGGTATTTATTGGGAAATGTTTTAGTATATTGAAGTCATAAAATTAAAAAAGGAGTTTTGTAATTGCGATTTATTATTTTCCTACTACAATTCTCGCTTGCGTAATACACTTATCCGCGTATATGCGAAAATTTCAAATTGCGCATGCGCAAGTAGCAAGAGCAATGGTATGCATATGCGATACATTTCTTTGTTTATGTCTAATTTTAAAAAGCGATTCAAAACGCATTATAGTTTAAAAGTTAACTGATATGGGAGATATTTATATCACTTTGTATTGAATTTATTGCGGAAGGTGTTATTATATTGAAATTATATATATATTTTAAAAAGGAGTTTTAAAATTGTCATTTTAATTATTTCAAGGACAAACGTTTCACGCTGCTGGAATTGACTTAAGTGAAAAATGTTTTTTCTCATGGGCAACTTTATGTGTCACTTTCTATAGTTGCATCCAAAATTTTTTTTTTGTCTTAGCACCAGGAGGAAAAACAGCCAATACAGTTTACAAAGAAATATTACGAAGCAAGCTGAATATTATTTTCATATCATATTATACAGAGTTGATAAACAAGTGTGGAACAGTGAGTGCAATGAGTTATTTGTATATTTTTGAATTTCAAAACAGCTTTTCTATTGTATATTTTTAGTGTATTTTTTTGTCTATGAACATATCATATTTTTACCTTTTTAGAAGTCTAAATATTTCGGAACAGCTTTGATATACAGTCATTTCAGCCAAAAAAATAATTTATCTCCCCATTTTAGTGAAATGACAGAATGTGGCGCGAACGGTAGCAAAAGCGCCATCGGATAATTGCCAACCTCGCAAGAGGCCAAATGACTGTATATCAAAGCTTAACCAATATTTCTGAATGTGTGCAATAAAAAATGATTTTGGAGTTATTTTTGATTATTTCTAAATATATTTTTCTGTTTGTTTGATGTTGCGTTACATGCCCATGAGATATCGGGTGGAGGTAGATTTAAGTTTAAAACAAGACATTTTCCTCACTGGTTTCTTATAAACAGCAGTATCGACATCTTTTAACAAGAAGCATAAATGAAATGGTCTTTCCTGTCCATTTTAAATAAACTTTTATCTTACATAGTTATCTAATATGAGCATTTTTCTTCCTTTTTCTGCCAAAACTTTGCCTTGGGAAGTCATTAAAATATTACGTATATTAAAATATTATGTAATATTAAAATATTACGTAAAATATACACGTATGTGACTACTTTCAAGATGAATTTTTGAAAAAAGGTTTGAATATTGTTATAGGTTTGAATATTTGTATAAAAAAGATTGAAAAATCATCTATGAAAATAAAATATACCATTTAAGTACCAAAAGTAATTTTAAAATTGGAAAAAGGACATTTTTGGCTAAAAAGATGTACAAAGAAAAAATATTCTACTTTATCTACTTATACTACTACTACTACTATTACTTATTAATATACTACTAAAATATTCTATTAGAGATTTATCAAATGATTTTTCTTAAAATCTTGTATATTACATAAGGAATATATTTTCAAGTTCCTGAATTAAAAATTAAGCTATAATTCTATATATTCTTTAAATATTGGGGTTAGACTAATAAATAACAAGAAAGTTTCAAGTTTGTTCACATTGCGAAGCACTAAAACAACCATAAAATATTTCTAAACGAATATATTACATATTCTCTTGTTCAGAAGCTGCAGAGCATATTGAGAAAATATCATTCTCTAAACTTTAATTTATGCAATTTTTCGTAAGAAAGTTCTGTTATATTAAATATTTGAGAAAATAGCATCGAAAGATGTGAAAGAGCATTAAAACGTATGTCAATGCAAATATAAAAATTAGTGTAGCTTCCCAAAAAGTTGATTTCCAGGCAATATTCCAAAGGTTTTATAAAGAAATTTGTTCTAATATTAAGAATATGAAGTAAAGACCTTTCATTGTTTCGCAAAAAATCGCTATCAAATCATGATATATTCAGAAGTTAAAACAAAGTTAGAAAGATTTTTTTTATGAATTCATTAAACCAGTTACCCGATAATATGTGCAGCCAAAATGCAGACCTATTTGAAATCCCTTTACCTTCTGCTTCGAGTGGCAAAATGTTTCTTGGAGTGACAGAAGTTCTGATTATTTTATGCCGATTTTGGTTTGATTTCAATTAATTAAACAGCACAAAAGGCAATTTTGAAAATACTGCCAAAAGTAGAGTGTAATTTATAAAATACCTTTTATCAAATTGAAGATTAAGCCATATGTTTAGCCTAGCATATCTGTGCTTTTAAAGATTATGCGATTAAGGGTAATCGGCAAAACTGTCAACATGTCCAATTGTTCTACTAGTGAAAATGTGAAAATGAAAGAAATCATTTTAAGTGCTTTTACGAATAGGATTACCAAAAAAGTCTTGTTATTTCAAAAAAAAAAAGATTGAAAAATTGCACTGATTTTATTTTACATATATCAATCCGGCCTTTCTGCATATTTCATAAAGATTTTGATTACATGATAAATATAAATATTACTCCTTCACACTTATAAATAAAGTATTTTTAAAATTTTATCTAATAAAAATTAATTTGCATTGAGTTATCTTATTTTAGTTCATAATTCATAATATATAAATTGCTTTTCAGTTGTTTTATATTTTATTATTAATTTTTTTTACTTATTTGTACGTAAACATGTATATTTCTATTTTAGCCTTACATTTAATTTTTATTTGGAGTATTAATTGAAGTTTATTATTGTTAAACAAACTAAAAGCAAATTAATATTAGGTCTCTTTTTCCTCTCTAAAGGGTCAAATGATCAGTCTTTATAAAGTACTAAACTGAATCAAAAAGCGGCCGATTTACATCTGAATATTAATAAAACAAATGTAAAAAACGATCTCTGATGTGAACAATGTTCTACAATTCGGCAATACTTTTACTTCTGACTCTTAAAATCCGTACCACTAATGTCATTAAGGCCTGATGAAAATATTTTGAGATAATCATTTTTTTTTTCAATTTCCAATTTTTATATCAGTCTTGCTTTATCGTGTTTCGCTTTTATTTTTTAAAATCTATTATTACTTTCACTGTGTTATTTTTAAAAGAATTTTTTTTGTCTTATATATTTATTTAACTTATTTTTAAAAATGTGTTGCAGGTGAGGAACATCTTAATTTAAATAATAAATATTTGCCATAATATGTGATTGCATGTGAACTGGTTAAATATTTTCCCTGCAAGTACAGGAAAAAACAAGCTCCTTGGAATCTGCTTGAAAAAAGTATACATTCTATTTTAATAAGTTTAGCTTAAAGCAATACAATTTTTTCGACAAAATTTATTAAATATGTGACAACTTCGGAATGCATTCTTTTTTCAAGCATGTTTGAAAATCGTTATAGTTATATAATAGAAAAAACCTCTATGAAATCAAAATATACAAGTTAAGAGGCAAAAGTATTTTTTTAATTGGAAAAAAGGGTCTATTTTTGTCTAAAAAGAGTTATAAAGCAAACATTTTCTAGTTTATCAAACGATTTGCTGAAAATTTTGTAGATAGCTTAAAAAATAGATTACCTAGTCCCTGCACTAAAAAATAATCTGTGTTTTTATCCGTTTTTTAAATATTTGGGTGATAAATAACATAACTGATAACATCCACTGATAAATAACATGAAGTTTCAATTTTTTTCACGTTGTGAAGCATTAAAACAATTATAAAATATTTCTGTCTGATTAGCTTACTTATTCTTTAATTCAGGAACTGAAGAACATATTGAGAAATTATACAAAAATTAAACAAAAAATGTGCATTAGAATTTAATTAATGAGGTTTATCGTAAAAAATTCTATCAACGATTGGGAAAATAGTTACTAAGATGCAATATATCATTAAAATGTATGTAAATGTAAATGTAAAAATCAATGTAATTTCCCCCAAAATAGATTTAAAGAAAAAAAATTCTAATATTTTTATAAAGAAACCTGTTCAAACAATAAAAATATTAATTTTTTTTAAAAAAAAATTCGTGATTCGTCAAAAAAAATCGACTCTTCAACGTAGCCATCTAATATTAAAAAATTTAGTCGTAATGTGTTCCATGTAATCCTTGGAGTGACCTTTTTTATACAAGGAAAATCTTAACATATTGCAAATTGTGCAATATTTTTTTTTTCCATTTCGGAATTTTATATTTTTAACAACTGCAATTTTTTTTATAAAACATTTTAATTTCATTACTAAACTCTTTTTATAAATACCGTATTCTATAAAGGTTGCCATTCCTTATCTCTATGTGGCTACATACATTCTTGAAATTGAACTCTATGTGGCTACATAAATATTTTCTTTTAAAAAAAAACCTAACTAGCGAAAAAAATAGCAAAGAAGTAAAATTTAGCATTTCCTTTTCTTCTCTAATTTACTCGTCAGATTGTTCGCTTGCACATAACTGCAGTAAAGAAAACCCAGATTTCCTTTTTTTCTGAGTAATTCCCAATAATTGCTTCTTGAAAGCAAATTACCCTCATTTACGAGACAAGAATGCTAAGATAGTACACTAATTTTCAGGCGTTGAGTAATAAAACTAATAAACTTAGCAATAGTTTTTCTTTTTTTTTTCACAGCAAACGATTGAGTTTTAATGAACAACGAGAAAGAATTGAACCTATTTAAGAATAGCTAGAATCTCTATTTTTATTATGCATCATCTAATGTTTGAATCTAAATGTAATTTGGCGTAAAATTAAAGTTTAAAATAATTATTTCTATAATGTTGGACATTTATTCTTTCTTCTTTAGGCTTATAAATGTAATTTAAGGAGATAAAAAAAACTGGAAATATTGTGATAGTAATAAAGAAATTTCATAAATAATCATTATATGAACAAAACGCTTTTCGTCATATTTTATATATATTTTTTAGTTAATTCGGTACGGAAGATTATGATTTGAAATAGCATCCTCTTTACTTAATGGTTCATTTTTATTAATGTCTTGTATTTTAAGTTGTTAAGTTTTAGTATAGTGATAAGCCTTCCATTAGTAACGATATTAGTTGTCATCAAGTAAATATTATTATATGGTTAAAAGGAAAATATTTTCTCAATTACAAAATACAATGAAGTTTAAGCATATAATTATAATATAAAGTTATCTTATTAATTCTTTTCGGCTTAAAGCATCTCGTAAATATTAGTTCTGTAAGTTTTTCTTAGAAGTGAAGAATTGAAAAGAAAATAAATAAAAAAATAGTAATTAAATTAATTTCAAGTATTTTTTATTCTTAACTTGGAACTTAATAATACAGTAATAAATCTGAGAATATGTTAGACAGCTAAAAATAAATGTGAGAAATTATTTGAAAATGAGTATAAAGTGATAAGAACCAAAATTGGTTTTTTTTAAACTGAGCAAAAATGGAGAAATGAAAATGAATCTAATGTGCTAATAACTGAATTTTCTATTCAGCCACTGATAAGATAACATTTAAAAGAATTAATAAATGAACAAAGAAATAAAAAATTCCTAACTTTTCAAGCATTAAATAAATTAAATTAAGATTTCTTAGCATATCTCAGTTTGGCACAGTAACCAGATACTCTATTATTTATTTTAATCCCTTTTTCACACTTCGTTTTAGTCAGAGATGTACAAAAAATAATCACTTCGATTAATTTACAAAGTCGATAATCAGATTTGCCACAGTAACCTGCTGTTTTGTAATTCATTTTAATCCCTTTTGCATACTTCTTTTTAGATACAGATATACAACAAACAATCACTTCGATGAATTTACAAAGCCATTTCATTTTCCCCATTTCTGCTTTAGCGCCATTCCTCAATAAAAAATAAGCCAACATGTTTCAAAATGTACTAAATTATAAAGTAAATACTTTGTACTATAAAATATTTAAATATATTAATCACGGAAAAGAATTATTTTCTGCTTCAGATTAGTCTCGAATCATCTTACCCCTTCACTAATTTGTTCATCGGATCCTCAGCTTACAATTAGATTGTGATAAAAAATAAGACTTATTTTTCTCCTGGAAATAAGGTTCATTGACTTTTAAAAGTCAATTAACCTTATTTAAGGAACAAGGACTTTGAGCCAGTAAACTAATATTCAATAGCTGAATAATGAAACTTGATGGTGTCTTTGCTTCTTTTTTCTCATCAGGCAAATTTCTGTTAATGAACCAGGAAAAAAAATTGAGAATAAAGTAGACAATAAAATTTTGTCTATGATCCACAATTTTTGCTTTTAGAAATTTAGTACTTACAAAAAGATGAATCGTATATTATGGAATTTATTAATTCATATAATGGTTGAAAATAATTATTATTTTAATTTATGTAATTGGGGATTTTTGTTTTATTCTCTTGACCCTTGTTTATGAAGATATTAATGTATTCATCCATTTTGGGATATAGTGAGCTAGCTTCATTTTAGTTAAGTTTTACATGCTCATTTAAGTTTTCTTTTATTCAATTTTTTAACTTCTCTGAATTAAAAAAAATATAGGAAATAAAAGTTTTTTTAGGATGTTTATTTCACTGCTTCTGCACTGTTATGATACATTTGAATTTTTTTAAATGATAATTGAAATCTTCCTCTCTCTTTCTCTCTGTGTGTGTGTGTATAAGATTTTGTACGAAGGGTAGTTTTGGATTCTAGAGACCATAATCGGTGAAGAACTGAAGAAATATTCCCTAAGTCTTATCATGAGAACTATTGCAATAGGTAGTCTTCCTTTAGGAATCTACCTAAAAATAAAATAAAATAAGTTAGGAACCTTATATTTGTTTATTTGACCAGGAATTTTGCAGGTAATCAAACAGTCAAGAAGGTCGAACCTAAGACTTTAGGCCCTATTATCCATGGCTATGAAACAATCGAAACAGTAAAGTCACATCTTTATTAATACCTGGATGAGATGTTACCACAAAATCTTCGCTGCCAAAAGTGATATAGAATTTACATAATATTTCAAATACAAAATTCACAAATGAAATATGTTGTGTGAAACGCTTAATTAATAAATGTCTTAGAATTATAATTCTTAGAAATTATAAATGTCTTAGAAATTATTCTATTGAAGTGTTCCATTAAAATCGGATTTCATACCTGGATGAGATGTTGGAATTAGAGTCGCCACTGCCCAAAATGTTTTTTAGAGTTTACTTAATATTTCCAAGTACAAAATTTACTAAATATTTTTATTTTTTGTACAACTTATATCTGCAGATGTCAGAAACATGTCAAAATTAGGGAAGAAAAAATATTTCATTGATCAGTTCCAACGCTTAGCAGAACAACTCATTCCGTATAAAAGAGCAATCATATTGAAACAACTTATGCTCTTGACATAATTTTCTGAAACAGGCATGCCGAGTTTTTTTACCTGTTTACAACGCTTTATTAACTTTACCATTTTTTATCTCTGCCAATATCGAATTTTTTTGCCGATGCGTTTCACGCAATACTTAACTTTCGAGTGACCAGTCACCAGAAAACATCCGGTGTGTGTGAAAGGAGAACTTCCGCTTTGTCGGGGCAGACGAGAAAGCAAAACGAAAACTTTCTTCTAAATTGCTTATTTTTTGCTTCAGTGGAAAGTTCCAATTCAATTTATAATATTTTTTTTCCTCTTTTGACTCTATTTTTTTTCTCCTCGCTTCAGTAGAAGGTACAATTGTATCAAAAAAAAATATGTCTTGAAATGAGTTGATTTCATTTGCGAATGAATTAGCAAGCTTTTTGGTTAAGAATAAAATAATGCCACCGTGAAATTGTTCATTCAGTCTATTATCAAGACACACCCTTCTTAATATATGTAATGTCTCTTTATACTGAAATGAATGATGAACTTCAGAATCAAAATTTTTCATGATGCAAAAAAATAATAAATAATAATAACTAATTAAATAAAATAAAAATTAAAGACCCTCCACCCACTTCGAAAAACTATGAGTACTTTTTTTAGTACCCAAGTTGTTTAACTTGTCCCGCTCATTTTTTATATTATACGAAGCTGATTTAATCATAGTTCAAATTACTTATGCTTTCTGAATTTACATTTTTTTGTATGGATTATATCAAATACTTAATTTCTTTTTTTTTTGCGTCATAAAAGCATTATTTAAATCGTAAATAAAATATGAAGTTTGCATTAAGTTTTCTTTTTTATTAGTGTTCATTGGATTATATGAGCTGCAATTTCTTTCTTTTCAAGGATATTACTTTAATATCAAAGAAACTATTTATATATTTTAATTTAAATCCCTTTTATGCAGAGGGTAAAGGAGGGTCTAAAAAAAGATTAATCTGATTCCCAAATTGAATAAACACTTTTGAATCTTTAATAAAACATCAATATTTTTCTCATTATCGTGATAATGGATTTTAGGATAAAAATTATTTTATATTTCGTATATTAAAACGAGATTCATATTAGATGTTTTTGAAAATATATCATATTGAATAATATATAAATCAAAACAGGAATGACAGATTTCTAGTTTTGTTTATTTTTCCCACATGTGTTATTTTTAATAAAACATTTAAATATATTTATATATTATTTGAAATGTTAAATATTAGATATTTTGAAATGAGTTTGTAACAATTTTATAATAATCGAATCTATTCTCTATTAATAAAAAAAATCGAAATATATTAAGAAACGAATGTTATACATATCTTTTTCATTAAAAATCTGAAGCTAATGAATGTAAAACAATGTTCAAAGAATTTATTTAGATTAGATTTTTCGGTGGAATATATTTTTTAAATGTTAATCAATTTTACTTCCATTTAGTTACTTTTATTAGCATTGCATATAAAACTGTAATTGATTTAATGGGTTTTAATAATTTTTTTATACTTTTAAGATGTTCTATACTTAGCCATTAATATCAAAATAAATACTGAAAGACATAAAATACCTATTCTAAATTTAGGAATATCATTCATTTTTTAATAAATGAAATTTTTGATTTTATTTGCTTTGTAATTGCTAATATCCTCAATAAAATAAATAAATAAATAAAACACTTTTTGAGAATTAGAGCCATCAATATTTAGTCTCGTCATAGGAAAAGATAATTTCCTTGTTGTCATTGCAGACCTTTCTAAATTATCATGGTTTTGATATATATAAAATATATAAGAAGTACAGATCATTTTGTAAATGCTCAACATAAACATTTTTTCTGTGAATTCCTTTAACCTTTTTACCGACGGTGCTTTAAAGTACCGTTTCAATCCGGCTATCTTCATAATATGATTATTTTTAATAGCATATAAAAGAACACGAAGAACGTATTTCCAATAGAAAGCAGTAGATATGGACTAAAAATAATATTAAAAGATTTTTATTATTAATATAATTAATTAAAAAAAGTTTTTTATATCTTCTTCAGGAGTTTATTCTGTGCTAAAACTTAACTAATGTTTCAAAAATACATTTGAAAAAATTGATAGTAAAATAATTCAGCAAATAAGGGTTAAGGCAGCTTAACACATTATAGTAGAAAATTTGGGATCATATTATTATATGGTATTATACGGTATTATATAGTAGTGCAAATATTGTTCATTATCGTAAATATTGAACAAAATCGTTTTGCCTCTGAGGTCATGTATGATTGTAAGCAGTCACTTAAAGGATATTAATATCTAAATCATAGTGATCATACGATTGTAATCAGTTCCTTAAATGAGATTAGTACCGAAAGGGAGAGTGAGCATATGATTGCAAGCAGTCACTCAGAGGAGATTAATGCCAAAAGCGAGAGTGAGCATATGATTGCAAGCAGTTACTCAGAGGAGATTAATGTCAAAAGCGAGAGTGAGCATATGATTGAAAGAAGTCACTTAAAGGAGATTCATGCTAAGCGATAGTTAGCAATGGTAGATCTGTATATTTTCGAAAACAAAACTATTTCTGCTTATATACAAAATTTTAAGGCAGTACAGAAGAAATATGATTTTTATCGAAAAAATTATAAACATAAATTTACAAATGGATCAGAAATAGGAAAAATCTATTCGATCAAAACAGCCCATCATATAAGCACATTGAAAATTTACCAACCACAATGCACACTTTCTATTGGAAACCTATCAAATTATTTTTGATTCAGAAATTTGAAGCATAAAGAAACATTTTTTAAAAAACATTATATTAAAGAATAATTCTTAGACAAATACAGTTTGTAATTTTTTATAATATGGATGAATAATACAAAAACAGAGGAAAAGCCAAATTATCCTCTTTGAAAAAGATAAGACTCGAATCTACCATCGCATTCCTGAATAAAATTGTTTCTATTTTATTTACACATTAAAAAACAAGCAACTGAAACGAAAAAAAAAATGAACAGAGATATTCGATTAATCTTTAAAAATTTTTCTCCTTCCATATTTTTCAAGTTTCGAAACTGATCTGGAAAGAGGTTTGCACTAAAATATTAAATCGCAGCGAAAAACAAAAATATTCTTGGAAAGGAGAAAAAGTAAGGGACTGAAAGTTTAGCTGCCGAATATTCCCTTGAGTGACTACTGACGAGGGGGGAGCTATACCAAAAGAAAAAGGAAAATAGTAATAAAAGAAGACATACCCCAGTTCTCTGGGGACAAGGGGAGGAAGAAACCACACCGAAAAGAGTGCATCGTCAGCTGCAAAAATCCCCCTTTCCAATAATAGCTCTTCTGTTCCAAGAATGCAGACGATATCTTTGATAAGCTAAAGCTGCCACACAGATGTTGTTATCAAATATTATTATTCATTGTGGAGAAAAAAGAAGAGGTGGTGTCTTTAAATATAGAAAGAAGTATTTTAGGAAAGATTCGCGGTTTTTTTTTTTTTTTTTTTTTTTTTTTGCTTTTTTTTTTTTTTTAGCTTTTGGAATAATTACAGTGTTTTTATTTCTTTTCCGTTGTTTGCTGAAGAAATTTGGAATTTTGTTTTGCTTAGATCGAATTGGTCAAAATTTTGCTAATTTGTATAATCCATAAAAAATGGCGCTTCTGGAAACAATTTAAACATGATATTTGTGTATTCTTTTATGTAATGGTAATAATCGCAAACAATACTAAACATGTAATATATTTCAATATTAGATATTACGCTTTAAATTTTTTGCACGTATCCCAAATTATTTACTGCAAAATTTAAGTCTTCTAATCAGAATTGAAAAATGATTTATTTATGCAGTATAGAGAATTGTATAGACAATAATTTACTAAAAAAATTTTTTTTTCTGCATATTCTAAATACATTTTGTATCTTTAAACAGTCTTCCAACTTCTTATATACGCAGTATTTAAGAAAAATATTTTTTAATCAGCTATATGACATTTCAAAATTTCCAATTTAAAAAAAGAAAAGATACTTCATTAATAGCTTAATGACTAACCATGCTATTCTCTAATTTACGCAACAGGTAATTAATTTACTCCAGTAATATATTGAAAACACTGCCATCATCAAAGAAGCTCAAAAAATTGGTTTCCTGCAAGAAAAAAAACATTATCAATGATAAAATAGAATACACACTAAGAACAAGAATTTATAGGCTTAGAATAATAAAATCTATAAATGCAATGCTATTTTTCTATTTTTCCCAGTAAGGATTCAAATTTTAACAAACAGAAAAAAACGAATAATTGAACTTTATTAACAATTTCACTTTTGTCATAAGATATATAATGAATATATCTAACAGATACATGTGTTAAAATATAAACCATATTTATAAATCTATTCAACGAATTACAGCTTATTCAAATAATTGAATACTCTGTTATTAGTTTAATACAAAAGCAATATAATTTTTTATCAACATCTAATTTAAATGCAATAATTTAAAAAAAGAAATAGAAAATTAAGAATAGCACAGATGAAACAGACCATTAAAGTATTGAAATTATATGATTAAGAATTCTTCAACAGCAAAATGTTCCATTAATTGAAAAAAATTCGTAAATTATTGGACATTAATATCTTCGAATTATTCCTAACTGAAAAAAATATGAATTGAATTTTACTATCGTGAAATAAAAGACGAATTCTCAAAAACAAATGAACTTAAAACAAATTTTTCAAAGGTACCAGAATATGAGAAGAATAGAAGATAGTGAGACATTCATTCAATCTTTTTTTGTTTAATACATTTATCGGTTATGAATATTTGATCTTAAGTAAGTATTTTCTAAGAAGCTCTTCATATATGTCAACAATTTTTTCCACAGTAGCCAAAATATATCTATCTCCAGATCAATTTTGACGAATGGTAATCTTTCTTGAAAAGTGATACTTACTGACACAGAAGTATCGGATGATATATTTCCAATAAAGATGATGTTTGAAAAGCCTTATCTATCATGGTCGGTACGTATGCTGTTGGACTTTATTATTGATGAAAAGAACATGACTTCAAAGGCTGAAGGATTCTTGCACTTTATATTTCTGTAATGAGTCATATTTTTTTTTCTTTCTTATTGTCTCAAAAGAAGAGTAATTGTTTGAAGTGCACTTAATATGTCCAAATTACTTCCTAAAGTAAAAAAATAATGTTGCCCTTTAATGTAAAGAATAGCTCAGCTTTTTTTGTCAGTTTTATCATCATCTTATATTATTTTTTCTGATTTTTATCAATGCCATGTATATTTATTTCCTTTGATTGAGAATTTTACTAAACCATCAAGCAGAAAAAATATATCTCCATTTTCATCATATGAAGTAAGGCACATTTTTGAGACTTGCAGTGTATCTATGATTAAAATTTCTTTATCCAAACATACCGCCAGTATATGCAGCTCTGTAATTGCGAAACTCTAAAAATAAATTAATCAAGAACTAGTTAACTCATTAATCTAAAATGAAAGAGTAGTTCTGAATATCCATCCAAACGTAAAATATGCATGCATATAAATATTTTACGACATGATTCAGCAACTGAAAAAAACTTTCCGACATTCATGAAAAAAAAGATCTTTTTTTTTTTTTTTTTTCTTTTTCTGATAGCATAAAAATTTAAAGTTGCGAAAATTCTTCTTGAAAAGCAACTTTTAAACTCTTTCTTTGTGAACGATATATATTCTTCTTTCAAAATGATCCGAAAATAATTCTGTTTTGTCTAACTATATTATTGTTTTTTGGAATACTTTATCAGCAACTGTACTCGTTCGAAAACGTTTGCTAAGTTCAAATATTTAAAATTAAAAAATAAGTTAATTCAAGTTATTTAGTAATATCTATTCTTCATAACTTTGTAGATACTAGGTTATATGTAGTATATTAGTAAGTACTGCTATTGATGACTATGTAAGTATTGTTGGAGGGTGTGATGTTGTTTTTTTATTCCTAATAATGTTTATATATTTAGTAAAGCGAAATAATTGCATGCGTTAATACAATTATTTACGTCATTAGATGGGCCACGGGGCCTGGTGGTAAGATCTCGGAAAGGGAACCAGAGGTTTAGCGGCTCTGCTGCACGTTAAATCCCCCAAGGCAAAACATCCTTCCAGTGGTGTGGTGTGGGAATTTTAAGAGGGGATTATGAGTTCAAGTGTCATCATCGTCATTTGATTACGATTCACAATTACAAGGTCCGTCCCAAAATAGCCCTAGAGTTGCTCCTTCTAATATAGCTAAATGAACTTTACTTCATTAAATTAAATGCTTAGAAAGTAAAATGAGTCTATTGACTTTAACACATTTTGATTAAATAAATATGTAGACATCATAAACAATCTAAAATAAGAAAAAATTAAGGATAAAATTAGCTTGTTCAATAAAGCGTTTATAAGCTGCGACGTGAATTTGCATAAGAGTAGTGGTCTTTTATACAGCACAGAATTAATCGGAAAAGCTGGCTGGATAGATATGACATGTTAATTGCTATTTTTTTAAAAATCTATTCCAGAATCAAAAACTTTGCCATTCAAAAAAAACTTCGAAATGATAAGCATGTCAACAATATTTCAAATTAAATTCACCCAGTTGTAAAGCGTTTAAGAAAAAAAGCTTTAAAATACCTTTTTACTGACGAGTGTTCTTTTTAACTTGATTTAGACAAAGTGTTGAAACCTTTAGAACTGCAGCTTCTGATCAAATGAGGACACAAGAATTGTTAAAATGGTGTTTGTTTGATTGGGGCTGATGTTTTTCTTTTCTGTTTCCTTTTTTCTGCCGCTATTTTATAATGCGCTAATTTAAATTATGTATCCAGTTGCAAGCTTTTATCATCCTTCTATATGTTACATATCGGAAATTTAAATTTTAAATATTAAGCCATTTTCTTATTTCGAAAATCATCCTTTCACGCTTCTCTTTCTCTTTTACCACACCCTTTAAAGCTTAAAACATTACATTAAATGGTTTCAAGGATAACGGATGGTAAGAAATCCATAGTTTTCAAGATCAAATTTAACCACTATTAAGTTTAATTTTGTATATAATGTCCAAAAATTAATTATAATGCAAGTTCAGGAAAAGAAGCAGTCAGAAGCAAAACAAATGTGACTAGTTTTTACAGCCTATTTTTTTTAAATGGTAAAGAGCAAAAGAGGTGCTCTATGTTTGATATCATTAATAAAAATTGCGATTTTTTTGCTCCCTGGAGCAAATTACAAAAAAAAAGAACTATTCACAAAAACCAATATTACATGGTTGGTATGATGGTTAATACACAGTAAGCGATGCAATACAGTCCGTACAACGCCTAGGCATGCTTAGTATCAAATTATCGATTTGGTCTTGGTGAATATTACACACTCATCAAGCAATGATCTCCAACTTTCCGGTAGACATGCAGGAGGTGGTTGACGGGCTGCAACTCGTCTTCCAAGCATGTCCCACACATGCTCTACTAGATTCAAGATCGAAAACATTCGTTTACGATGTTTTCACGGTGAGGACGGTCATTGTCATTCATAAACACTAATTCTGCACCCATGACACCCCAGAACAAAAATACATGTTTATCTACCCTTAGCGTCTGTACAAGGCCTGCCTTGAAACTGTCGTACCAGTGGCTGAAGAGAGCTGACGAGACATGTCTGATGCTGTGCTCCGTCTATTTCTTTTGGCAGTAACTGCCAAATACCGGTCCTCATTCGGCGTTGTACACGGGGACGACCTGTGCTGTAACTTCTACTCCCATTACCATCATCTTGGAATCGTTGCCAAAGCCTGGAGATGACACTCTGGATGATTCCAAGTTCCTCAGATACTTCCAGTTGGGTACACCCACATTCCAGATGGCAATATTTCTACCACGTAAAAAATCATCCAAGTGCGTCCTTTGTGTCATAACTAAGTGGTTATTGCACTGAAAGGCTTATAAAGTGCTTGCTAACAATTTTACATCTTTCCTGTATTCCTTATACATCACTCTCTTACACTCTTGTTATTGTAACATATTATTGGTGTCATCTGGTGGCTTCCTGCAATTTGCATATGATTTTTGAAGATGTGTGTAGTCATTTTATGGGTGATATAAGATGTGTGTAGTCATTTTAAGGGTGATATATATATTTTAGAGTTCGATTTCCGCGTGACTCAGAATTATCCTTAATTTATGGACCTGAGTGTATTATATAAATTGACCCATAAGATATACAAAGTATAATAGCTACTGATTCGGATAGAACTTGTCAAGAGGAATATTTTGATATGCAATAGGTGGTATCCAAAATTAAGCTACATAGTCTAATTACATGTAGAACGTTAATTACGAATCATACAATTTGTATGCCAAGATACAATGCATACGACGATAGCACAACATGTCACCTATGCAAATTTGTGGTAATAAATGATAGGAAAAGCATGATAATATGCAAATTCCAGCAGCGGCATGTAAGACTAGACAACAGGTTTGATGAGGAATCGCGCATTCTCGCTAAGAAATTACTGTGTACCGTATGTAATCGTTGTGGCTCTAAAATGAGCAAAGATTCGATTGAGCGTCGGGGAAATTACAGCAGTTGTTTTGCAGAAACAAATTGAGAATTTCAATTCCAGACTACGCCGTGCCATTTAGAAAATCTCTTATATTGAAAGTTCATTATAAACATTGATTTTCACTTGGTTTTTATCTCTCATTTCTTAAAGTTTTCATAACACCAGCTTCACTCCTTAATTAGATTATTGTGAGATTCCACGTGTTATACATCAACATACTCGTCATAGCGTTTTATATGCTGAATCTGTAAATATAAGACGTTGCACGCCTTGTGGGATACTCTGTATATTAATGTATATATTCAAATATATTTTATGCAAGTCAAATTTATTGTATTTAATTCAAATATATTTTATGTAATGTTATGTAAAATAAAAAAATAAAAAATCTTCTCGAAACAGTCCCTTTAGAGCTATGACCAATATACTTCTGTTACACATGAGTAGCTTTTATCCATAAACAATTTTCTATTTATGAATGAAACTTTTGAAAATACGATTCCATACACTTAATAAGAAGATATTAAAATGTTTTTCACCAGCGAAAATTGTTTTATTATCCTTATTTTTTTAAATAAATAATTAAGAAGGATGATTAATGAGAGATAAAATTTAACTAAAATAATTTGTCATAAATTATTTTCGTAAACAAATGCAAAAAATATAATAAATCAGTCATATATTTATTTTACAATATTTTTTTATAAATGATATTAAGGAACACAGGAAATATAATTAAATATTTAGTTAGATGCAAGACAACTTCTAATGCTTCTCGCCCTTAATAACTTAGTATAAAATGAATTAGTAAAATTATCAGTAGTTAATAAATTATGCTTTCAGAAATTCTGCATTATAATTGCACTTTTTCTATTTTTTGTAGGCGCATATAAAAGCAGATGGCTAAACTAACTTAGTAATTTTTCCATTTACATTTATGAGTTATGTATTTAGTTTCTGTATATCAGTTTACTGTAAAGGATATATTAATGCCAGTTTTGTATTTTTGTGAGATTTACTGTAAATATTCTAAACATGTAAGATATCTGAATATGGAAAAATTACATTGTTGCGAAGTCGGAAATAAGTAAATCAATATGCACATATTTCTTCCGATTTATATTATAGATTACAGCAAATTTAATTACTTGGGGAGTGTTCGAATACAGAATTAATTCTGTGAATTTCAGTATTCACCGTTGCTAATTAAATGTTCTCGTCTCTTTATGTTTTTAACAATGTAATCTTTCGCTATTTCAGCACAAGCACATCTTTTTACTATCTTCAGTGATTTGTTACACTTATCACTGAATTGATGGAATGGGTATAAATGCTTCAACTACACTTTATGAAATAATAAATGGAATTCCTCTAAGGAGTATTTAATTAGAAAAATGGAGAACGATGTTATAGTTAATACATTCATCGTATCTAGAAAAAGGTAATTAAATATGAATACAGTAATGGCACGTTGATGGTAAATGGTAGAATTTTATCTTAATTGTCAAAAGCCAATTAGTTTTTCAAATCTAGTTAATTGAGTAATCTAAGTAATTGAATAAATGTAACACTAGATAATATTATCCAGTAAAGTAATTCAATGATTTGTTTTTTACATATTAAATCAGAATAAAAGACAATCACCTTTTGTTAATTTTATAAGAAACTTTGATGCTATTGCTAAAATACTATTGACTTACATTCATTTTATTTTACCATAAACCTAAATATTTCAGGTTTTACAGAAGAGAATTTTTCTTTAATATTTCAAATAATAGACATTATTGATATATGCAAAAAAGAAATTAAAAAAAAATAATTTGAAATAAATTCAACCGTAAAAAAAATCATTCAAAACTATTAAAAAATTTATTATATGTAAAATTGCCTCTAATAATATATTTACTGTAAAGTTTGTGACTTTGCTTTAAAAATAAAAACTAATTAATACAATATCTTTCTCAAATTGTGACACTATCATTTCAAATAAAATATGATAAATCCTATGTGCTCTTCATACAAACAATCCAGAATTTTCTGGCAGGTATATTTCTCCAGTCGATGAAATAAAAATGTGAAGCATGTCCTTTTTTAAAATAAAATGGGAAAATTTTTCTTAAAGCATGAATCTATTGAAAAAGTTATAATTTTGATGTTACATTTCCAGCATTACAATTTTACTCCACATATTTTAAGAAGTACTAAATTAGAAACATATGTTTATATTCATTTTGTATCAACATTTGTGCAACATGAAAAAAAATCTTGTTTTTCCACCTGTTTATTTCCTGTATGTTTTTGGGTATGTGAAATATCAGCTGATTATCATAGGTTCTCTGCTTTAAAATGATATTTGAAATTTGGGACAGAATTCATGTTTTTGTTCTCATTCATTAAATTAAATAGATTTTAACATATAAACATTCATAGTTTGTTGGTGCTTTTCGGTGAAAAAACTAACAATCATATACAGCAATGTTTGAAAAAATATCTGTGCAAATTCTAAAGGATGATACTCATACTCATTTATTCTCATACACTATTATATACTCATTTTTATATAGTAATAATAATCATATTCATACTAATATTTATAATCTTTTTTATGTACCGAATTACCAAGGATAGACGGTAAAATAAATTGTTCAAGGCAGTCAATGCATCTGAGAAAGGCTCCATTTTCAACTGGGAATTGTCAGGCTGTAATGTTGCAAGGATTCAGAACTATATTCCTCTACTGTGATGAGATTTGAAAATAGGAAAGGATAAGATACTATAAGATCGTTCTACAAGCTTGCAACTAGAAACGATATGAAATCGGAAAATGTTCAAACGAATGCATCAAGAGCTTTACGGAAAGGTGCTTTTAGTACCAAGAGACACAGATGATCCTTCCTGTTGAGTACCCGTAATGTATATCATTGGAATTTATTTTAGCATTATTTAATTAAAATTAGTGCAGACCACTCACAAACCCAAATTACGTGCTACGTAATTATCTGTGCAAGAGTTTATCTCCTCCACATGCATGCCAATTTCTTTCGCTTTTGGCATCCCAGAAAATTTTGCATGGTCTTCATTATATCTGTAGGTAATAAAAATTCTTATTGCACAAAATTGCCAATAGTTCTCAAACGGGCACATATTTGGTAAGTGTCATATAGGGAATAGTTTACTATACAACTTCTGCGAAAAGGCAAAGGTTCCAGAGATTGACTTGGCAGCTTTACTTAGCCCTTAACTGGGGAGGTGAAATTTTACGACTTAACTGGGGAGGTGCGGTCTACAAGACCGCATTTCATTTAGACTCAAATTAAATTTTCTAATGAATCTATTAGTATGAGAAACTGCCAATGTATTTTGCAGATATTTTTCTTAATATATGGATATGTTTTAGAAATTTTTCAAAATATATTGTCATTGAAAAAAGTAAATGCGTTGGAACATACATTTTCTTCTCAAATTACACGTTGCAATAAATAATATTCTTTAAAAAGTATATTACCTTTTACTTTTTTAATCATATTTATTTTTACAATATATGAAGGTATATAGAAGACAATATAATGCAAAATACAACAATTATATAAAAAAAATGGCAATGGGTAAAATTGGTCCTTTTTTTATCTGCTTGTGTGACTTTCATAGCACAGTTTTCGAGGACATTTGAAACATACAGGTTAAGAACTAGTATAAAAATCTATCTATCAATTCTGTATATATATCTCTTGGTATATTAATCTATTGTATAAATTTTTCAAAATACATTATCACTAGAAAAAATGATTATGTTTGAACATATATATCAAAATCAGTTCAATGCGAACCTTCATCGAAAAACTCTTCTGTGCAATTATCCTTATCACTAAAATGACTTTCTTCTTCGTTTAAAATTGTGTGGAGCACTGCTTCATAATAGGATCAGTAATCTAGATGATATTTCGGGGCCCAAATTTTAGCGCCATCTGCTCAGCCTTGTTTATCACACTAACAGGGAGATGCGATCTTAGAGACCGCGCTCGAAGAAATAATTGAATTATTTTAAAAAGCATCTGCTGAAATCGATTGAAAAAGTGCACGTGTATTGAATGTCACAAAACAGGAAGCTACAGGGCCAATCCATTCAAATGAACTAAAAATAAAATAGGGCTAATAGAAAATTAATCGCTAGCGGTCTCACAGACCGCATGTCCTCAGTTAAATGTTAAAAGATCTTTCGAAGCCAGAAGACACAGATAACACTTTATGTTCAGCGTCTGTAAAGTCTATATTGGGAGTACATGCGGATCCTTTTAAAATTCATATTGCGAGCAAATTATTTACATGCATGTAGAAATATTTTTTCAGCTGCACGTATGACAAATCTTCCATTAAATGTAATTGCGCAGGTATTTTCCAATCCACATATATCTTCGGCATCAGAAGATCCTAATATCACAAATCTGCCACAGTTCTCAAATATCTGTCTATTCAACAGATATATGTTTGTTAATTTTTCAATGTGCAACATTTGAAACATTTTCTCGCTTTTCACTGACAGGAACCTACATAGATATCTGTAAATTCCGAATTTGTCGGGAAATGCATACAAATCCTAATAGAAAGTGTTATTATAGGCCAGTGGATAATGACGACTCTCCTGAGACAATCTCCCACTGCAGCATAAGCGCAAAATTTCCAAGCACATATTATTGAAAAAAAATAATTGCCTTTATTCCCTCATCCCCACTACTCCTTATATCTATTTCCAAAGATTTGGAAGAATGCATCTGTGGAGGAATTGGAGCAGTTTATTTTTATTTAAAGAAATTCATAGAAATCTCGGAACTAAGAAAGAGTCAAAAAGTTGAAAATAATGACTTATTAATGATGATATAGAATGACAGCATTAATGATGTCCGAAAATCTTAAAACAGTGAGTGATAGAATGTTAAAAATAGACAGTTTTTTTTGTGCCTACTATTGAACAGTTTAAAAGTGTTTGCCTTTCTTTTGATGTGTAATGCTCATGTGGAGGATATAGAGAATTCTGAGATTTTCACAAAGTGGTGGCCTGCTCTATGTTAAAGATGGAAGAAAGATGGTGGTGTTAAAGATGGTGGTCTGCTTGCTCTATTTAAGATGCAAACGAAAGTCAGAGATTGACCACTTTGTGATTGGAGGTGAACCATTTCGAAAAGGATGCCAATTTGGTGAAATGGCCAGTGATTTGGATGGGTTATGATAAAGAGAGCTTCAAACCAGTCTTCCCGATAATGCTTCTTTTTTTTCAGTTGATTTGAATTACATTTTACTCCAAATTGTTGCTTGAAACAGTCTTCGTTAGATATTTGGAAAAAAAATGAACATGTTTCAAAAGTTTATTAAAAGAGTGGGATCAGAACACAATAATTCATTTATTTATTTATTTGAACTGTTCAAAAGGAACAACAACATCTTTTAAAGTATGTATTATCCTAACAGTTTTTGCATAATTGTACAGTTATATTACATTATATTCAGCATACACCAACATAATTTCAAAACGTTCCTCGTTATTCAAATGCATAAAATTTTGGAAGGCTTTGTGCTACTAACAAATTGAAAAAAGTGAATTTTCTTTTCTTATTTGTAATTGTATTTCTGCTATGTGAAATATTAATTTATCGATTTCTCAAATTATTTTTTCAATTTCTCTCGATTTCTCTTTTAATAAGCTCAGTTTCCAAGCGTCAAATAACAAGACAATTAAATCAGTAAATTTGTTTCAAGTCATGATCAAATGTAGAGATATGAGACAAAAATGTGTATATATATGAAAATTTTTACGTATTGAAATACGTACTAAAATAACTATTTTCATCTAAACTAGTGAACACTCTCTATAAATTTAGGAATAAAGTGATATCTCTACATATTTTTCCTTTTAAATTTAAACCATCCAATTATATTTTAATTTTTAATTTTTATTTTTAATCATTACTTCCTTACCGTTATACATAATCTGAGCTCGTTTAGTATTGAAATCTTTTTCAGTAAAAATTTTAAAAAAATCACATTATTCATTGTAGTTATATGGATTCATTTATTGATAAATGGCGCTTTATATATATTGAAAAACATGCGCTCAGTGCCTTTCTACTCTGGTAGATTGCACAGCATTGTTTTACTTGATTTTTTTTTACTTTATTTATTTAACCTTCAGTAAAAAGTTTACATATATTTCAAACAAAAATTAACAAATATTAAATAAAATAAAATTTGTAGAATTTTAAGAGTTCGAAATGAAAGACCTATATTTACTAACTAAATGTATTAAAAAATTGATTTTTTTTGCAGCAATAAATATTATTAGTACAAATCACACTTAAAATTAATTTTAAAAAGATGACTAAAAACTATATTTTTAATTAGATAATTTAATTTTTCTTATCATCTGAAATAGTACAAATATCTTTCTTGATAATTTACTTCGAAATTACAGAAAAAAGTGAATAAATATTGATTGATTTTTAATTGACTATATAAGTAGCTTTTCGAATTTGCCGAGTTGACCATGATCTTCCTCTTATTTTAAATAAGAATAGTCCCAACATTTGTTTATATTTTCTAAGGGTTTAATAGCAAATGTTGAACATTTCGACAACTTATATTGACTTTTACTTATATTAAAAATAGTGAATATCTTTGAGACACGAAAACAGTAAAATCATATAAGAGAACATACTACATAGAGAATAATTTGCTATGAATTCGATATAATTGGGATAAGGAAATTATATAGACCTATTTATTTAAATTTATTAGGGATTGCTATATACAAATAATTATGTTATCTTTCATTTATTAAATGCATTGAAAATATAGTAAAAATATTCCATTTAAGTTATAATGAATTCTTGATATATCAGTTATATTTTTCATCATCATAAAAATATCATTAATTCCTCCTATGCTTTCGGGAATGCATCTTTGTATTCATTTAAAGATGGGTCTTAATTAACAGCAATTAGTCGCTAATTAAGCCCCCACATCCTAGCAAATATAAATTGCTTCCGGACATCAATATTTTTTTCCGAATTCAGATATTAATCTAATTTTTTGTAACCTGATATTTAAATTCCCTATTTCTTTTGTGGTTTCGTTATTAGATTCACTATACGTTGCGTTACATTCGCTTATTAGGTTTGAAACAAACATTAAGAGATGGGAATGGAAAAGGTAATTATTAGATAGTCAAAAAAGAACTGAAAGGATGTCAGAAACAATCATCATTAAACTTTTCATTTTCATTTTCATATTCCTCCTGTAATAGAAATTTTCATCAGTGAAGTTTTAAAATTGTTACGTAATATTAATCAAAGATACAATTTAAATATATTCTTTAGCATGTAACAACAAATTTTATTAAATATCTGTGGAAAGTATACATAATTTTAAATTATTTACAGAGTTAGTAATTCATGAAATACATTAAATATTCATTTTCTGTTATTGATTTTGCCAACATAATCGTTTAGTAAAAATATTGTAATTCCTAATTAGTTTATTTACTTTTAAATTTGTGCCCATTTGATTATTTATTTTTATAATTTGAAGGATTTATAAATAATTCTTTTAAATTTAGTCATGAGAATACGCTTTTATAAAATTAATTTGGGGCCATACAAAAATGATAAAAATATATCATAATAAGTAAGCAATTATTCGTTATTTCGAATTCATTCCATCCGTTTATTCGGATTTAATTCTATAATCTTGAATTTCAGCTTTTTACTGCAGAATTTGGAAATGATGAGCAAACTCAATATTACTTAAAGTCGGTCAGAGGCCTTTTAAATATGTTGGGATCTAATGTCATTCTGCTGGTTAGACGCGGAAATTTAGAAGTCTTCTGATTTTGTCCTTAGCATTCTTCCATGATTCAAAATCATTGGTATGCCCTGAATAGCACCAATATTGCTTTAGAGCGAGGCATACATTTAACTAAAATAAATTTCAAATGAAATATTAAACTTTTCGCATTTTTTTTTGATAATTTAAAAATATTTTAAAAGCAAAAGAAGCTTTGCCATTAATTATAGATTACATCGACAGTTTACAAAACAATAGAATTTAAAAAACCAATCAGCTCTTATTTTTAAGAGCCTAGGTTTAGAGAGATTTATTCCTATTGGCTTTATCTTATTGGCTTTATTAAAATTTGAATAAATTATTTTATAAAATGTTAAATAAAGGATATATGTTAATGTGAGCATGTTTTAACAATTATTTTGGAAAGAAAAAGTTGAGCTTTATATTTGTTAATTAACTGGCTAAGAAATAAATGACTATGATAATAAGATGCATCTTTTCAAACGTATTTTTAAAATGTTATTTAAGAATTAATTTAGATGTTTGTGAAAATATATTTGATACTAATAACACTGCAGTAGCAGTTTTTTTTTTCAAAACAGAAAATTTTATTACTAAGTAGAGCTTATAATGAGGCTCATAACATTTTAAGCACTTCTTGAATGGCTGGATGGCTTATATCTGGAAGGATTATTGCGATTTCCAGACTAAATTTTTACTTACTTATACTTTTGCATCTTCATTTAAAGGCTCTGATAAGAAATAATAATAATAATTTGGAAATTAAATTTACCTGTAATACGATTCTCTTTTTAATAATGCCATATTACTTTACCTTTAAATATAAAAAATAAGACAATTCCCTGACTTTCTACCGAATGTATACATCAAGACATCGAAGATATAGTCATTCCAACAAAAGTCATTCCGAGTCATAAATTCTTCAAATAAATTGCGGCCATATATTTTGTTCGCTGCAATGCAAGTACTTTCGGGAATTTATACTGGGATCAACTGTAGTATTTTTTATACTATTGGAGATCAGAGAAGATTCAAAGATGAAGACATCGGAATTACGGTTGTCTTATGGAGTGAAAGACAAATATGATAAACAGATATAATTGGAAGTACACATTGATGCATAAAGAATTTATAGCAAGATTATGATACAAGTGTACTACGCCGATTTCTGTTTTTCTACAAATTATTATCATATAGTGAGATTGGTATATTAATCCTTTATCTACTTTGAATTCACAAAAAAAATTTATTGTTTTTAAGAAATAAACAGTAGATTCTCAAAATTTAGTTTTATTTCATAATTGCCAATATTTTGATAGTGCTGTGATTTAACTACCAATTAACATTAATTGGAGGTTGGATTTAATCAAATGTTGAAATCAGATGGAAAAGAAAAATATCATTTTGATCCGTCTGTTTAGATGAAACCATATTTTATTTTACATTTTCTATTACATTATCAAATGTAAATATTTTTTTTCAAACTGCATTCAAAGTTTTATTAAAATATATGACATGAAACAGTAAATAGATTTTAAGACATCATATCTATAAAAAAAATTATGTGTAGTAGAAAATGATCCGGACTCCTGGCATAAGGGTAGCGCGTCTTCCACGTGATCTGGGCATCCTTGGTTCGAGTCGCGGTTCGGGCATGGTTGTTCTTCAACTATTCTGCGTGTGAGATGTGTGAATGTGCACCATGTCAAAAGGGGCCGTGCAAGCGAATGTGATGTTTGAGTAGCTAAGACATATTCTTGGCCCTAATTGGCGCTGTTAAAAGCAAGTAACTCTTCATTGGCCTAAAATAGCTGACTTAGTCAGCGTGCCTGTCCATGGCAAGTGCCATTAGAAACAAGTAGAAAAGCAGAATTTTTAGTTGAGATTCATTATTTTTATCGTGTATAATGTATAAGAAATTAGCCACTGACGGCTTATTATATTCTCATTTACATCTTATACATTGTATTACAACAGAAAATTAAAAAAAAAAAGAAAAAAGAGAGAGATGACAAAATGGCTCCACAATTTAAAAACATGATAACAAAGCAAATCCTAACACAAAGAAAAAGGTGTTTGCCATTCCCATTTCTTATAATCTATTAAAATCTAAATATTTACTAAAATATTAAAAGTACAATTTCGAAATTTCGAAAAGCTTAACGAAGGTTAGAACAATATTATAAGTGAACACAATAAAGATGTATATTTTTTGACATTTCTAAATAATCTGTGCTTTAATTTAATTTAAATCCCTTGTATATTGCTTCAGATTCTTGATTCCTTCGAGGAAAATATGTTTAGGCTTAAAATTGTGATTCATATTTAAACTTCATTATTCTGTCCTTTCTTCTGTTTAAAGTGTGAGCGCATATTTCGAAAGAAGTTAATCCCCATGATATCTTAATACCATTAAAGCATAACTGTATCTGTATCTTATCTTCTAATAATATGGAGACTTTCGAGTTAATATTTCACTTTATGATTTCTCTTGAAATTTGTGTAGCCAAGTAACAGAATCGTCCTTTCTTAGCATTCAGCAATGGGAGAAACACGAGCGATTAAATAAGAAATGAAACAATAAGCATGATTAGAATTTTTCTGCACCAAGAAAAACTATTGTTAAAATTATTATTATTTTTTTTTCTGTAAAAATTTTCAAAATTCAAGAAAAATTTACACGCCAATTAAAATTGAATGAATTTAAAAAGACAATAATTTGAATTTCAAAATTTATGTATCATTTTTAGGCAACAATATTGAATGAAGCTTTAGAAAAAAGTGGCAAAATCGATCAATACTTTTAACTAAAGAAATTCTTCATTCAATTTTTTAAAAAAATGTCTAAAATACAATTTCCTACCATCTCACATTAGTATATTTTTTGCGAAATTTGTTGGATTTATATCAAAAGATCTAAATTTCAGGGTTCAAAATGGCACATTCAAACATACATTATCCGTTATTGTTAGCATAGATAGAGATTAATTAAAAATAAATTAAATCTAAGTGAATGTAATGAAATGCTAAGCGTTTTCTCTTTAAATCTAAACTATTCATATTGTTACATGGTTTCTCGGTTTTTAACTACATAGTTAGAATATAAACTCACATTTTGTATTTAGAAAAAATCTTAAATTTGGGCCATAAAATCTTAATTTGCCATCATACTGTTAAACTTAAAAAACATATTATTCCATTTGATTCATTGAGGAATTCATTCTTATCTCAATTGATTTATGTTTCTTTAGCTTATTTATTATTTCATGTGGAAACAAATTAACTGAAGTATCATAAAAAGTTCAAAGTCAAAAAGTATATAATAGCTTTAAATATTTTTTGAAAACGCAAAGACATTTTATTTAATTTCAATTTGACTTTCCACCTCTGCACCATAATGAAATTAAGGTATATTATAAAAATGGTATATATAATGATATATTATAAAAATATGGTATATTATGACATTATTATAAAAACAGATATCAAATTGGGATTATACTCAAAGATAAGGGAGCAAGCAACATTATCTATTATATGATTGTACTATCATGTGCTTGTACTTATGTGTTTATCTATGGCATTCCGGACTCTTAGGATACATTTATCTATATCAACATCATATTATAAGAAAAAATTCTGCTACACAATTCGTAAGGAAAAAAGAATAGCCTTCTGGCCATGTATTTTGCATATATCATAAGACAGAGTATAAACGTACAGTTATCTCTTTCTCTTCATGTTATAAGAAAATAAAAAAAGAGAGCCCTCTCTTTCTGTTCATGTTATTCAAAAATCAAAGAAATGCCTTTTTTTTCAGTTCATGTTAATGAAAAATATTATCCATAATCAAGCAATTTTGATTAACAATTAATTTAATCCTCTCTTATCTTGTTATAGAATTGATAAGAGTAAACCAATAGGCACTGCCCATCGACGACTTATTCGGTTCAGGATATGGCTTAGATTAAAAGTAGAAATCAGAAAAAGAAATGTGGACTTTTTTTGGGGGGGGGGAGGTTCTCTCATGATGATTAAAAAAAGTTCATCTGTGTGCCAGTAAAAAATTGTTCTCTGTGGTTTGATTACTGGAGTTTTGATTATTCTCCATTAAACGACGCAGTAAAATTGGACTTATTTCTCCTAATAAACTTACAAGAAAGCGACTTACCTTTGTTATCCAGTTTATTCTGTATTAGTTGTCATAAAGGTGCATCAAATTAATGTTGGTCAAAGGAAAATGCTTCATTTTCTCTTTAACAAGAATCATTCACTGAAATGACTCCATATACTATGCAATATTTTACTTCTGCTGCCACATAATTATTAGAATTCCACTGTTGTTAGTGATTAGAATAAATCAGATTAACTCCATGGAAATTCTATAGAATTTGGCATAAAAGTGGATTCAATAGATAGTTACAATATTAAAGGAAAAATATCTGCTTTAAGCTTCTTTAGGGTCTGATAATTACCAAGAAAGGTTTATTAATACAAAGGTTTTTAAACAAAACATTTATTTTAATTTTGTAGATTCATAGTCCTGTTATATATATATATATATATAAAGCATGCTCTGTTATATTGAGGTTACAATTTTGAGCCCAATTGTAACAGTAAAACCACTTCCAGTAGTGACGAATGCATGCATTATCTTGAACGATATGGAATAAAACGGTTTTCTCCCTTTCTCTCAAATGCATACATCAAGTGACCAAATAAATGCACCGTCAACCAAAGCCATTCCAAGCAATAAATTCTTTCCAATAAATTTGGGTCATAAATTTTTCCAAATGCATTGTATGTACTTTTGAAAATTTATTCTTAGCTCTACTGAAGTAGATTTAACCTTTTCGGGACGAATATGCATTTCTGCTGTTATAGTATGAAGGGATGCTATTGTTTCGTTGAATGAAATGCATGATTAGGTCAAAATGGCAGAATAAATGACTTTTTACTTCAAAGAGTAATGCAAATTGTTTTATCAATTTCAGGAAAAATACGTATTTGTAATTTTTTTTAAATTGTGATTTTTATTAAATGGGTTTCTATAAAGATTTATAAAGTCTCATTTAAACAGTTGTAGAATTGTGCAATGTTTCTCAGTTTCTTACATTCGTCTCTATATGTGTATAATTTTCGGTATATCAGAGTAAAACTGTTTGAAATAACATAATCAACTTTCTAGTAAGAAACCGAAAATAATATATAATAATATTAGTGTTTTAGAGCCTAATATTTCATAAAATATTGCATTGTAATATATAATAGTATCACCTAAAATTGCTTTTAACACCTGGTAGTTTCTTTAATAATACACTTTCCAACAATTAATCCTCATATTCTCTATTCTTTAAGTACATAAAAGTTACAGCATTGTGATTAAATAAATTGATAAAATAACTTGAAAATTTTGAAAAACTTTGGGAATGCATGGAGATATAGATCGAAACTCACATTATGAAAATTGTTGAACTCTGTGCAAAAATGAAACTTATTCCAGAGATAATTTTGAATCGATAGAGCGCAAACAACTGACACACAAATAAAACATAAATCATCATATACAAGATGAAAATATTTAGTAACATACCAAAAATTGATTACGATTCAGAAAAGGAAACATTAAATATCAATTGATGCATTTTTGGTAATAAAAGCAAGAAATAAAAAAAATAATATCCTAGTAAATTTGTGTCCTCATCAACTAATACTGAGTCCTCAATCAGTCGCTTAAATATTTTATAAAGATTATTGTTAACAAATTTAAGTTATTAAAATAAGAACACATTTTACATACAAAACCCTAATTTTTCTTTGTTTAAGGATAAATTTTTATCTTATTGGATTGAGTGCTTTAAATATATCATTCATCTAAACATGTTTTTCTGGAATTCCTTTATAGATTAATATTTAAATACATCATTGGAAAACAATATCCCATTCTTAATAAGCAAAAAGGGCACTGAGTGCTTTAAATATATCATTCATCTAAACATGTTTTTCTGGAATTCCTTTATAGATTAATAATTAAATACATCATTGGAAAACAATATCCCATTCTTAATAAGCAAAAAGGGCACTCACACACACATTCATTATTAAATTATTTTTAAAACATTTGTTATTTTTTTTAAATGTAGCAAGTGTATATTTTATAATATATGGTAAAAATATTTTATTTTATGAAATATTCTTCAAAATAAATTTGATATGAAACAAAAGAGGAATAAGCTTTTCCGAAATTTATTCAGTGTCAAAGAAGTACTCACCCTGACTAGTGAATATTTAATGAGTTTACTAAATGAATACCGCTTACTCGAAACAAATGTCCTTTTATCACGACAGTAATGAAACCACATGAAAATCATTTTGTATTCTAGATCATTTTGCAATATATGAATTTACTTTACATATCTAGAATGCCAACGATATTTAGAAAAAAAGTGTCAACCTGGAACATAAATTTGTAATAAATTTTAACTTTTCATCGAAGCAAGATGCAATTGATATAGCTTGTTAAAAATATAATGCGTAGAAAGAAATAATCGGATTTATTAAATCAAACAGTGTAAGATTATTCATTTTTTTCTTATTAAGGTGAACTACTTTAGTGCTGATTCATTAAATATGCGTTTCAGAATGAATTCTTATACTCACTCAGTATTCTCATGTTGAGGAATTTATTTCTAAATAAATTAAATATATTCGGAAAATAAGTAGATAATATGTTGCTTTAGTTTTAGTTTAGTTTAGTTATATTAACGTCCCGTTTGAAGCAACACTAGGGCTATTTTGGGACGGATCTCGTAATTTTGAACCACGGTCAGATGACGAGGACGACACCTGAGCTGGCACCCCCCTCTCCACACCACACCACACCAGCGGGAGGACGTTTGGTCAGGACGGATTTAGCGTGCAACAGACCCCCTTACACGACGGTTCTTTGGTGAAATCGAGTCTCGAACCTGAAACCCTCCGGTTCCGAAGCCGAGACCTTACCCCCAGGCCACCGCGGCCCTAGATAATATGTTGCATAAGCAGATCTAAAAATAATTATAGTAGTTTAGATATTATCACTGAATAACTATTATAGGGCAATACTGCTCTAGTGATTAATAATTTGAAAAAGTGCAATGGATTTTCCCCTTTATTTTCTAGTATATGCAGTACAGAGAATGTACAGCAGCCATAAAAAAATCAACAATGAACCTAAGATTTTGATGAATTACCACATTTTAGACTTCTTTAAGTTGGAAATATACCCTTTTGGAAAATGTTCTCTGCTAATCTGTTTTAAAGATAACTCAAACACGTTTTTTCTAGACAAATGAAATTTGGCGTACAGTCTTCATATAAAATTTGTAAAATTCTAACATATTTTGAACCAAATCCCATTACATGTTGACTGTCTGCATTTTTAGAAACATGTAAATGAAATAATTCAAAAACGTAATGCTATAATATATCAAATTTGATATGGAATATTATGACTAAAAAGGCAATTTTTCATCAACTTTTTGCTTCATTCGGTTAAGAAAAACGTGTCAAAAACACAAATTTCATTTTAGGATGTTATTAACCACAATGCCAGGGAATAATCGCTAAATAACTTGCCAAGAATGGCATGATAGATTCAGTAAAAAATTCTATATTCACGCCAAAGGTTAATACTTCACAAATATTGCACGATAATGTCGGGAAAGGTATTCTCTGGGATAACATCTTTATTAAAGAGTATGTGAGAGAATTTGGGGGAACTCCTACTGGTTTCACTTTGGATTAAAAATCAACAGACAGATAGTCAAATAGTTTTACAAGAAACTAATTGACCGATGAACAAGGATGATTAATATTACTATAAAGGTCTTTTATTGGAACTGTTAACCTTTTTATTCTTAAGATCATTTAAGTTCAAATATAGTAGAATACAATAATCCCGAGTTTTACTCTGAAAGGTAAGAACATTTCCCCTTATCTCCCCGTAAAAAAGCTCAAGGACAGTCCATATTCTTAAAGGATTGATATAAAAAAAAAGAAGAAACCCCTCAATAGATAGGTATTTAGCAAATGCTTGCTTGGACATCTTTGAAAGCTCTCCGAAAACCTTTCTGTCCATAAAATCTATTTGAATAACCCCTCCATTTTACAAAGCACGAGCCTCGGGTACTAATCAATGACACTTAACGTAAGGAGAAGAAAGTAAATGTACTATTCAAGCATGCTCGAGCAACTGCCATAGTTTTTTAATCAAGCATTTGGAGATTTCGGCATGTCAGGATTAATTTTTATGACCTCGAAGTAATCCTGACTACATAAATGAGAAACTCAGCCCATCGTTTTGAAAAAAAAAATCCTTTAAATATGACATGAGGCTAACCTTCTATGCTCGTATTTTGCATCTGAGATAAACACAAATTAAATAACTTACATAAAAGTAAATTATGACATTGTCTTAATGATCAATAAAATTCATTGTTAATGGTGCCTTCGAAGGACATTTTGTTATTGGCGACATTGGTTATTACAAATAATCTTTTCTCTTAATTTCTCCATTGAAAAAAAAATATGCATATCCTGCATCAATCATAGAGTTCATACGATAAATCACTGCGGAAATGGAGGATATGTGACCTCGTTTTCTTTTCCTAACATGAGGACAACTTTCTGCGCTCAATTTGATTCATAATGGTACTCCCAATCTCAGAACTGGGATATCGTCTTATTGTCTTAAAACAAATCAGCCAGATTAAATTTCAATCAGCGGAGAGAGCATAAAGATGAATTCAGGAAAAACAAGCTGCAGGTCGCACTAGTACCAGAGCTCGAATGCGGTGGCGACATTCTGCATTATTCATCCAGGAAAATACATAAAAATGCCCTCGTTCAACGAAGCGAGGTAAATCCCATGAATTTTAAATAGCTGACATTTTATCTCTGCCTGCTTCTTGATATTCATTATTATGATTCACTTTGAAACAAAGCACTGCAAAAAAAAAGGAAATTGGGAGGGATAAAAAACAATATTTTTTTTCTTCAGCACCCTTTCTTTATTGGAGTTTTGCTATTGTGTTTGTCTGTAATGTATTCGTGAAAACCTATAAATATACAATTTTATGCATTTCTTCAGAATTTGTTGACTTTTGAATAACATGAAGCATTGAATACTTTTGGCATATTCAGATATTTTTAAATACTTTTATTTCTTCATTTAGAAAAATAGTATTAAGAAATACAAATCTGTTTTCAGCACAAGATTGGAATTTCTGCTAAAACTGTTGTTTAGATAATCTTTTTGCAGTAAATTCAGCCATAAATAAGATAATTTGATTATATTTATACTTAAAAAAAATGTATCATTCGAAAATCAATTTCATAATTTAGATCATTCATCATTATACTTGTTTTTTCCCTTACTGAACAGGAACAATAAGTCTATCAGAGAAACTTAATAGAAAAACCATTAAATAATAAATCCATTTTTATAGATTACTTGGAAATATATCTTGCAAGTCGACTGAAGAATCTCAATTACTTAATATACTGAAAGTGTCTTTTTTGCTGTATAACTATATTAAAAACGTCTAAAAGTTTTTTAAACAGAAAAGCAATCTATGCAGTAATTATAAATATGTTGAAAGCATTTTTAACTCGTATAAATATTTGAACTTTTTTTGCATGTTTGAAAGCGATTATATACTTCTACATATATCTTAAATTTTCATAGCTTATTTTTTTCTACAGTGTAGAGGAACCTGCTTGAACATAGGTTTGCAAATAAAAGTAAAAATATGAAATACAAAATATTTCAATTGCAGTTTAACACGTTATTGCAAACAAAATATAAATGTAATTATAAATTGCTCTGTTGTTAAACTTTTAAACATTGACATTTGAAAAATCGAAAGGTATAGAAATACTCCAAGATCAATAATTTCAGAATTGGCCTGACCTTTTTCAACTGAGTAAATAAAATTATAAAATAATCAATATTAAACTTAATATTGATTGTTTTATAATAATATTTAAAATGCTATTAATGTATAATATGAATTCAGATTCGATAACTTAAAATCTAAATAAAAATTTAAAATAATAAATATTTTATTTTCTGCAATGATTATTGCAATCGAAATGGAATTGATGATATTTTTGGTTTTCCTCCCTTGATAATCTCCTAAATTTTATAAATAAAAAATAAAAAAATAAAACTATTCCAAATAAAATAAATGTTCCCTTTTAAATCCAGTAACATAATTAATAATACTGTCCACAAATGTGTCGCTCTTTTATAACTCAAATAAGTAACATTTTTGAGTTTATTGAGAAAAAATTCATTCCATGCAATCTGATGTTAAAAACTTTTATTTCCCAAGAAATTATTTCCGTTGAAAATTTAAAACATGAGGAAGCACATTTATAAAAAATTATTTTCTGATACAGGAGATGCACTTTCCTCCATTTTAAATGCTATTTATTAATTAGAGGGCATACGGGAGATATAATTATAATTGCAATTTCTCTGTTTAATACATATGCATATGTTTATATAGATTCTTTACATTCATAAAAAAATTAAAATTTTGTTAACTCGTATATAAAGAAAAGTTTATTTATCTTTTTGGTTATTTACATTAAAGTTATTATTATATTTACTTTTGATAATATTTTCTGTTTATAGATATTTTATTTAAATTCAAATTTCTGG
>JAPMOR010012259.1:0-12984 GCA_026543865.1 Argiope aurantia | reverse complement strand
AGTAACTGCACCAAAATATGATTTTTGAAAAATTTTAAAATATCTATTCAGAGAAAATTTATCAGCCCTGTTGATTGAATATAATCTAACAGATAGCTATAAAACGAAAAATATAAATAAATTTGGTATATTCATTTATCATCAAAAATATAAATATGATTCAAAAAAGGAATCATATCCATCTAGTGATTGAACCTTTGTTATCCTGCTGTTTTACTATGTAAAATCCAAAGCTAAGACACTCAGTGACTAAACATGAAATTTGTTGGGTCGTATCATGATTGCATTTGTAGTTCTGTGTAAGATTTTTGCTTCTCTCTCTTTTTTTTTAAACGCTCCTAAAATGCACATTTGGATTTCTGGGATTTGTTTATTAACCACATACGAGAAATTTCTCTACAAACATTGCGTACTAATAGCCTCTTTCGTAACTACACTCTGCCATGGCATGCCATTTACAATACACAATCGTATTTAATAGAGAACACCCCAGAAATTTCAGCGAGACCACTCCTGTTGTTATAATATCTTCATTTAGTTTCTCATTTCGAAAATATCCAAAAAAAAAAATCCACAAAATTTCTACCTCGAGAAATTGTTGAATGTTTAGACCTACCAACGGTAAAAAAAAAGCTTAGTTTTGACTCCTACCCACTCTTTCAGCGAATGTAGAAATAATTTATACGAGGTTATAATAATATTTTTATACCAAACTCGTAGATTCGAAAATCTTCTTTAAGCAACCTTTCTGCTTATCAATTAGTGCGTGTCAACAAATGGAACTAAGATGAAATTTAACATACGACTTTTCTGCTAGAATTCTTAGTCGGATCCATAGATGGAATCCATCAAATGGTAACCCGACCCTCTATCTTAATAGTTTCGTGCATATGATGTCAGTATTAAAAAAATAATAGTTATATTGAGTGAATTTTGAATATCAATTTCACAGTAATATTGTTAATATGTTTCAAATTTTTATAAATACCCTTATGTTTAAGATGTGTACGTTTGTTCTTTCCTTAAGTAGGTGAAACTGATATCTCAAAATTAGAACATGTAATCACAAATTGACTACACCAACGCGCCCTGAGGTATACGGATAAACTGGAATGACCGGATCGCAGTGACAGCATTGGCAGGAGCTGAGGATGAGTCTTAAGGGTCATCACCTGCCACTCTATAACCTCTCACTTGGGAGAAATATCCCATTATTGCTAGGGGATAAACACCCTAGTGACGAGAACAAACCAACTTCTCACCCTCATATATGAGGTGCAAATATGAGGTTGAGAAGCTGGTTAAAAAATCAGAACAGGCAAGATAGATGATATATATATTCGTGAAACTATAATCAAGTTTTTACGTCGAATTTGAATTTAATTGGTATCAAAAAGAGGTACAAAAGACATATTAAATTCTCTTAAATATATTACGAAGGTGAAAACACGAAACAAACTTCTTTTTCTTTTCAATATCTTAAATTTTTCTTCAAATTTCTTTTCAAATATAGGATTATTTACTGCATTTCTATAAACCAGCTTTTCCTTCATCAACAAAACTTTCAATTTTTCCCTTCAATATCTGAATATTGAAAAGCATATGTACAAAAAATTCGAATTGGAAAAAAAAGCATTGCAGTTACTATCATTATGTTGATGGTATTTAATTAATTTCAAAACAGCATATTACGGCCTTCTCCTGGTTTTAGTTTAATTAATTTAAGCGTGTAATGAATTGAAGGATATGTTTCTTTTGATGATTATTTTTTTTCAATTGTTAACTAAACTTGAAGATTCAGAATAACATTATTCAACTTTATCTGAAGAAAGATCCAATATCGGAACAATACTATTCAATGAATTCCATTAGAAAGCTATATTCGAATAAATTTGTTTAATATCTCATATCGAATGGAACTGTGGTGAAAGCTTATAAGCCAGTTAACAGCTACGCTACCCGATCAATTGCTTTTGTATTGTGGTCATGCTACTGGGCTGCGAACCACAAGGTCCCAGGTTCTATCCTCGCTCATATCAATCCGCTACAGGACATTAATATATCGATTTAATTTCCTGTGGTTTTAAACTTAATTTGATTAATTCGTTTTATTAGCTTCCTTACCACACATATTCACACGCGCACGCACACACTCCTTCAAACTGTCGCAATGTATATTAATCATAAATAAAAACATGGATGTTTAGATTAGTTAAAGTCTCACTTTTTAAGGCAAAATTAGTGTTATTTTGGGGTGGACCTTGTAATTTTGGACCACTGCCAGATGACGAGAACAGCACCAGAGAAGGCATTCCTCTTTCCAAATTATCGTACCACACCAGCAGGTGAATATTTGCTTCCGAAACCAAGATCTTATCAACAGGAATGATAATTCATTTTCAGTCTTTTCTGCAATGCATTTTTTTTTCAATCGAAATTATATGTACATATCCTTTTTAACATTTTGAAATCGAAAATAAAAGCTTTTACTGTTAAATTAAATCATTATTTGTAACGTTATTTTTGTATCCATTTTTTTTTATCCTTGCTATCAAATATGAACATGATAATATCTAAGACACATTAACATCAATGAAATTTTATCTTTTCAAAATATATTCAGTATAGACTGAAATAACCACAATGTAAAAGTAATAACACTCCTTTAGTTTAAACATTTCGAAAACAAAATGAATAAACTTACCAAATTCTAAAGTTCTCACTTCGATTTCTTCGGAAGGAGGTCCTGCCCCTCTGCTATTAAATGGTTGGACGACGACAGTATATTCCGTGAATCGGTTCAAGTTTCGGATTTCGAAGTGTTGAATGAGTTCTTCTGTTAACACCACAGATTTGAAAGTATATGGCTCCAGGCTACCTTTGGACTTGATTCCAACGTAAAAGCCATCAATACTGCTACTCACATCGTTGCGTATGGGTCTCTGGAATAGCACAAAGAGAATATTTAATGTATATTCGTACGAGTATGTCTGAAATAAGACTCTGTTTTGAATGAAGTTGTATTATTAGTTTGGAAATTTTATGATGATAGATTTGAAATTTCCAGAAGTTCAATAAAAGGATTTAAAGAAATAAATATATTTTGGGAGCGCAATCAAGGCGAAGGAAGTATAAAAAAAGTATATTAAACATTTCATATTTAACAATCAAAATGTTTATATAAATAAAAATTGTATTATTTAGTTAATGGTTTTAATTTTGACTAGATAAATTCTTTATGGATTGAAATTTTAAATAAGTTGAGATGGTTATTTTGAGGTTTAAACTTTCATTTTCATGGGTTTTTTTTAAGATTCTATTAATTCCTTACTTATGTCTAAAATCATTTTTATTACTTCTTTCTAAAAAGTGGTTTTAGTTTAAGCTGATGAATCGTTAAATATTTGTATTCCATTTTCAAATTCAATAATTCTAAAATGGAAGAATTATTTGATCGTTTTATATATTAATAGTAATTATCTCTAAATGAGGAATTTGCATTAGTATTTCGTATTTAAAGTTTGAGAATCAGAATTATAAAAATTTTGTTTACAAATTCTGTATATATATATACCTTTTTCTCAATATTTTTGATAGGTTATATTATTGATTGTCAGGATAATTTACCTTAAATAATTCAAAATGTGATATTAATAATTAAAGTAAATAGTATATACAAATTTTCAAAATATAATTATTTATCTAATCTCAGTTATGCTAGATAGTATGTAATTTCTTTTTTATTGAAGTTAATTATCAATATTGAATTATGGAGAATATTTTTATTCTCTTAAATATTGATACTTCAGCATAGTAATGAGCGGTATGCGACTTATTAAAATAATTAACTCTTTCAAGACGAAAAATGCTATATTAGTGAAAAATTCTTATTTTTGTTTATTCTTTATATTTTGATGTTTTATTACTTACTTTTCCTTATAAGATGGAAAAAAAAATACTACAGTAGCATAATTTTCTTGTTTACATCTTATAAACCAAATGGTACACCAAAAAGTAATTCAGATCTAACAATTATCTTTTTTCACTGAAGTTGAAATAAATATTTTACTTATCATTTCATTCTCTTATCCTAATCTGTGCGATATTTGATTCAATCATGAAATCTTTGTAATATCTCTGTTTTGATTGCTTATGAAAGAAATAAGAATAAACTTAACAGACAGTAACATAAAAAGAAAAAAAATAAAAACATATTAAAACAAGGAATACATTTTAAAGTGAATTTACGTCAACAGTTTCGCATTAACTAGCGTTTGATTTACCTCAAACAAAAGTTAAAGGTTAAGTAACGCCTTGTTTCTTCTTTTCTCATATAAAAAGAGACAATCTGTTGACAAAGTATTGGAATCATCTTCCGAATAATGAAAAATATTTTCATAATTCTTAAAATTCAAATATATACTTTTTCTTTTGTATAGTAAGTATTTTCATCCTTAATTCGTAAAGATAAAAGTATTTATTGCTTTATACTTTTGAGAATAATAATACTTAAACATTAGTACATGGCTTTAAAAACTGCGAATTTGTAGAAATTATAACTTTAAAAAAAAATGCGAATTTGTAGAAATTTTAACTTTGAAAAAAATGTAAATTTGCAGAAATTTTTAGACAAAGGTGTGTGCAATTTATAGAATTCCTTCATAAATTACGAATATTGCTTATTATACGATTATTATTTCATGGAAAAGTCTTTAATGACTCGACAGAAATTTAACTATTAATACTGAAAGGCTCCTAACGTCCGTTCAACGAAACTACGGTGGGTGCCCGTTATGTTTGGATATAACTGCAAACTTTCTTCCCTTTTTCGCACAGTGTGGGTAACTGAATACTCTTGGCATGGGCATTTTTCACTAGAGATGGATTTCGAGGACAGAAATGCTTTTGGAAAATTCTCAATGGATGTCCGGACTTATATTTGCTTAGTAGTCATCAGTTAATCGGTGTCTTCTTTTATATAATAATCCCTTAAGATAATAACCTGTATCCACAATTTTTGAGAAGGAAGTAAAAATGTATTCTCAACTTTGAAACTAAAATCCGAGAATTTCAGCATTCTGGAACTCGAATGATCTTAGGAATGAAAGGTTCAAAAGTAAAGAGAAATAGTTGGGCATTAAGTAAATCCTGATATAATAGTCATATTCATTAGATATTTTTTCTCTAATTCCCAAAAAATGTTTAATCAATCAACTGTTTTTTTCTGCTCTTTTGAATAATTATGACTTACAAATAAGATATAAAGCATTATATAATAGTAATGTCTTACCTGCCACGTGACATTAACAGAACGGGAAGAAAGAGCTATGGCTTTCACTGAAACGGGAGGTTCTCTTGGTGCTGAAAAGATATTTTATAAAAATGATACCACACAGTTTGTTATGAATTATTTGATGTTTATAAATTTAGGGATCATTTATAAAAACTCCTGTGAATCAAAAACAAATGATAAGTATAGAGAATAAAACTAATTTTTTAGAAAGTCATTGTTACTTTTCGAGATAACTGATGCAATATCTAATTGATAATTGATTGAATGTCCAAGAATTTGTCATATCGTCGGATGACATTTCATATCGCTTTTTCGAAAACCATTGATAATAGTAATTTGAGATGGACTTTAGAGCTTCATTAAAATTCCTCATTAGTTTCTAAATTCCTTGAATTTCTTGTGAAAGAACAGGAGTTTTGAACCATTCACACTACAAATCCACAATTTTTGAATGCGGTATTGTTGCTTGGGATATCAGCATTCCTCCGTTTGTTTTGAATAATTTGATCAGTTCACGGAGAATGCTGATTACAGATTTTAGAATAAAAATTCTTTATTTTCAATAAGGCATTCTTATTCTGCAATTTAATATGATTTCGGGTATTCTTATAAGATTTCAAGGAGAATGCGGCAGAGTGATTTTACGTATCTATCCTGTATTGAAGACCTGGTTGGAATGCCAAACTAATTAGTATAGACTAATGAGGAGCTTCAAATTATCATTAAGGTTCTTCTTTGATGGCAATGTTTTTTTCTTTTTTAAAAAGGGATAGAAAATTTGATCCCCCGAGGGGACAAATGCCTATTTATTCACAGCGATTATTTCGATAAATTACTGTATTGTAAATAATTTTTGATCTTGATTTCCTTTAGTTTTTCACTCTTTTCTTTTTTATTGCTCATCAGTGTTTGAATAAAAGTCCCCCTACAAATGTGAAGGAATTTTAAACGATAATCTCATATTCTTTCCTTTTAGTACATCAGATAAAATCATAGGTTTTTTTAAAAAAAAAAATTCAATTTCGAACTCGGTAATGCTATACTAATATCGTAACAGTATATTGTTAGTATGTATAATAAACTTAATGAACTCAGCCTTGAATACATATTATTAAAATAATTTGGAAGATATTTCGTTTCTTTTCCGATTCTTAACATATTTTTCATATTCTTAAGTTTTCAATTTATAAAAATGCATTTTAAAATTTAAACAAAATAATTCAGATAGTAGACATTAATCTTATTTAATATACTCTTAGTGATTTGAAGTAATTTTTAAGATACTCTGCCATATTGCTTCCATTTTTGTAGGAATATATTAAATGATACAAGGCGATAAGATAAAAAAGTAATGCTATGAACAAGTATCAGAGCTCGCAAACGAAGATTCCCAAACTAAACTCTCGTCAATTAAAATATAGAAAAATCTCTATACCTACGTTCTTCCAATGTAGTAACAGCTACTTCAGCACCATACTGGCTATCTCCAAGTACATTTTCACATTTCACGCGGAAAAAGTATCTCGTCTTCGGTCTCAAACCTCGAATTATTATTGTCGTTTCATCACCCGCAATAGTCAGTGGACCACCACTGGACTGGTCTGCAAAGATATTGAAGGTTTCTGAAAGAGTTATTTGAAATTTTTATTGAAAATTTTGAAACATCATGGTTAAAATAAAACGGAAGATTAGTTCATAAAAAAGTTTTAATTTATAAAAATGACTCGGCATTTCTGAAATATTTTTCGAAAATCATTCCTTAATTCTCTTCAAAATAATAGATGGATATAGATGTTGTTTACTGTTTAAATTTCCTTCTCAAAAAGAATGGAGATATCTTGGCGCCTGACATATTTAATCAACGTGAAACTGACGCGCATGTCAAATAAACTTTTGAAGTAAATTTTAAAGTAGGTGGTGTAAAGGTATTCGCGCCATTGACGTCTTTTCAAAATTTTATTTTTTTGTTTTATTTTTGACTTAATTGAAACTATCATATCCATTAATACGTTTCAAATAATAGAGAAGCATTATATATATATAAAAATATAAATAGATGTCTATATCTATATATATATATATATATATATATATATATAGTTACGAAATTTTCTGCCGGGGTTCGTTTGGATAGTGGAAGTGATATGGTGTGTAGAACGCTCAATCAGCAGACGGCAGTAGAAAATAAAACAACAACGTTTATTTACACGAAGACACACGGGGCAGCACAAAAGCGACAACTATATACAGCACAGAAGACGATTATCTTCACCCGAGACGTGTAGCATACAATAGCACATACAGCAACATACAACCAGAATCGACTGCAGACAGTAGCGCACAGCTCAGTTCAGCACTATCTTGACTCCGTCGCTTCTGACTACTCTGTCTTCGACTTCTCGGACTCCTTCTGACTCTCCTTCGTCTGGCAGCTGCAGCCCCTTTTATAGGTCTCAGGAGGCGGGGCTAGAAGCGTCTCAACCAATCAGGAACGTTCGAGGCGTATCTCGGTTGCTACTGGACAGATCGGGAAAATTCTCGAAGTTTCGGGTATTATCTATTTTGGAGCCAAAGTCGCCAAATGGTAGCCAAGTTTGTCGCCAATCTCCGGGACCCCCCGACGCGACGCCCAGACTCTGACCCATACAGATGACTGTAAAACATTCTTTCCAATGAGGGAACCAACTATGCTGGGAAGCAGTATTACGGATTCGTAACACTATATATATATATATATATCAAGAATCTTTTCAGCGGATGTAAACTGCCAAGGCTGTTATTTAATAATTGTTTATAATAGTGGCTTTTACAATTAATTGTAGCCTATTCTTGATATATGTGTATGTCAGTGAAAATACATAGTTCCAAGTGAAGAAGATGTGAAGTTTTTAACCCATAATTGGGGAGGTGAAATTTTACGACTTAAATGGGGATGTGCGGTCTACGAGACCACATTTCATTTACACTCAAATTTTCTAATGAATGTATTAGTATGAAAAACTGCCAATATATTTTTCAGATATTTTTCTTGATATATAGATATAAAATGTTTTAGAATTCTTTTTAAATATATTATCATTGAAAAAAGCAAATGCGTTGGAACATACATTTTCTTCTCAAATTACATACAAATTACAATAAATAATATTCTAGTAAAAACATTACTTTTTACTTTTTAAATCATATTTATTTTTACAATATATGAAGGCATAAAGAAGACAATATATTGTAAAATTCAACAATTATATGAAAAATATAAAAAAATTACTATGGGTAAATATTGACCCTTTTTTATCGGCTTATGTGATTTTCATAGCACGATTTCTAGGGTATTTTAAACATACAAGTTAAGTAGTTTAAAAATCAACCTGTAAATTCTGTATATATATATATATATCTTGGTATATTAATATATTTCATAAATTTTTCAAAATACATTATCACTAGAAAAATTAATTATATTTGAACATACATATCATAATCAGTTGAATGCGAACTTTCAGCGAAAAACTCCTCTGTACAATTATCCTTATCACTAAAATCACTTTCTGCTTCATTTAAAAGAGCCTGGAGCACTGCTTCATAATAATATCAGCAAATTGGATGATATTTTGGGGCCCAATTTTTAGCGCCATCTGCTAAGCTTTGTTTATTACTGAGACACTAACAAGAAGGTGCGGTCTCAGAGACCGCGCTCAAAGAAATTATTGAATTATTTTTAAAAGCATCCGCTGAAATCGGTTGAAAAAGTGCACTTGTATCGAAGGTCACAAAAGAGAAAACATTCAATTGAGCTAAAAATAGAATAGGGGTGACCGAAAATTCCTCGTTAGCGGTCTGACAGACCGCACATCTCCAGTTAAGGGTTAATAAGCATCTTTTATTTTTCATGATGTTATGTAAAGAGTTACATTTCTTTAATTATCAAGATTGCTCCATCAGAGTTCAAATCTACTGGAGATGCTGAGAAACACACACACACACACACACACACACACACACACACACACACACATATATATATATATATACGGAATTTAAATAGATGCTGAAATTTGATATTTTGTTTAATTATGATAAAATTAACTTTCGTTTTTAATCTTGATAAAAAAAGAATGAATATGTGTGTGTGCCGTCATTATTCAGTTATTTCGTAAAATTCCTACCTATTTCCAGAATAGTTGATTATATTCTATGAAATAATGGATTTCATACTTTAGCGATAGCATTCATATGTAATAATTAGGATGGTAAAAAATGCATTATCAGAAATGAGAATGATTTTTTTTTTGTCTTTGTACTTGATTCAGTTTTTTTCTCTTTCCTTTATCCAGTAAGACATTCAGAATTGCAGCAATTCAAATGATGATCTCAGAATGAAAACTTCTTTATTTAATTCCCCTCAGTAATCATTATTCTATTAATATTTTTACGATTTTGAAAATCTATCGCAGTCTAGTATTCATCAATAGCTATCAACAGGAAACACAATTGTTTGCCATTGAATGCTCGCCATTGTTTCCAATGTTCCCGTGCTTTTGTTTTCTCGAAGATGAATGAAATCTCACAAAACTATAAGTTTCAATTTTTCAATATCGAATTCAAACTAAATTAAAAGACAGATATGTCAGCTTTCCACTTCTATACCGCCGTAACAAAGTAATGTCTTTGCTTTTAAAGATTTCTGTGCACTTATTTGAAGTTTTCAAAAATCGAACTATATGTGCGTGTAGAATATTATTTGTTTCCAAGAACACTTCTAATATTGTGCTTTTATAATATATAGAAACCTCTGATTACAATCATTATGGATTTAACTGAATTCAACTTATGAGTAAGCCTTCAAAAATTATATTCTGGAATATTGAATTATGTCTGATATGGCGGCAGTTGTACTTGGGAAATAATCTCCTATTTTGATTGCAGAATTTCAAATTTTCTAGGGATGGGCAAAATTGATTTTTATTAATTACTTATAATTCTGTTGAATTTGTTATTATGACTTATATGTTTTAAAATAAACATGAATTCCCTTTCTTCAAAAATTTCATTGGATTAATTTGAACATATTCATGCAAAAATTAGGATAGAAAGTAAAAAACTATGGAAAATATCAATATTAGTTTTTTCAAAAAGTATAATATCGAAAATATTATTCATCCGTTTCCCTCGAAACCAAACACTTTGTTTAAAATTTATTTATGTACTAAAAGAAGGCAGAAAGTAAATTATTTTCAAATGAGTAAATTTCACCTTCCCACCGCCAAATTTGGCTCTATTTTTAACTCACACCCATATTCATTTATATATTTATATAATTCAATTAAAAGAGTATTCGATCACAGTTACTTTTATAAAATACTTTTATCCAAATTACAAAAAACAGTGATAATTATTCAAGCAACATACATATAACATTTGGAAAGAATGTATGTATTGCTTATCTAGTCTAATAAACAAAATTGTTTTATGCTTGATAATATAACGAACAAAATTATTTTTAACTATTCTATGCTTGCTAATCTAACGAACAAATTTATTTTTTTGCTATTTTATGCTTGCTAATCTAAAGAAAAAAAATTATTTTTTTGCTATTTTATGCTTATTAATCTAATGAACAAAATTATTTTATTCTTACCAATCTAACGAACAAATTTTCTTTATTCTTATCAATATTACGGTCAAAATTATTTTCTGAATTTAGGTACAGAACTAATGTTTGACTGTATAATGATAAAATCAAGAGGCAAAATTTGACGGAGAGGAACATAGCCAAAGAAAGATTATCTGAAGATGTCAATGAATAATCTTTATATATATGAGCATGCATAGCAAAAATAATTATCTTATTGATTACCACCATAATTAGAAAATATAAGTGGCACTAAGTAGCGTAGTGTAAAAACTTATTTATTTTCCTTACTTTTTTTACTAAATTGTGCCTAATTACATATTCTTAAGCAATTTATATATTACATTGAGCTAAAACACTCTCCTCTTTTGAGAGAAGAATAATTTCCAGTATGAGAAAAAAGAATCCTTTTTCAAAAATCGTTCCTTTAAATTCATTAAACCATTCTAATTTGAATTGTATTAAGTTTCTTTAGAAAACTTATCTGCGCCTTAGGGAAATCGACGCAGCATCCAGAGTCTCAAAAAATGTGAATTAATTTAAATTTTTATAATTTGAGAAGGAAAACAGCAAGTGAGGCACAAATTAATTGAAATGAAGCTAAGCATTATAATATAATTGAAAGCTAATTATTCTCACTTTTTGGATAACAAATGAAGATCCATTTTGGAATAAATATAAAAAGTAATGTAGTTGGCGATTTAATTAAATGATTATCAAACTAAACTCTTTATTCTTTCGAGCTGAATTATCTAAACTTAGATATTTTTAAACTCGTTTCTTTCATGTACATTTCATTATAAAATAATCCATTTAGAAGGTTCTGTATTGTTTCCGAGCTCAATTCAATTTCAGTGTTTATCAACCTACTGCGCTTTTATTTGTTGACCTTCATTTTAAAACAGATGTTGATTAAATTATTTCAAAATTTTCATACTGATAGATTGGCTAAATTTTTAAGGTTATTTTCTCAGAATGCAATAGTTTAGCATATATTTTATTATTTGTATCCACAAATGAAGGAAATGTATACAACATCTTCAAGTATTGTGTGCTCTCTGTTCGGTATTATTATTTTTTAGTCTGCTCTAATATTTACCTTTCGGATTACATTGAAGGAAAGCAATAACTTGCTCTAACATGTAAACAAACACTTTATTTAGTCAGTTGATGTTGCTATCGCTACTGAAACTACACTAATATAAGCTATACTTTACATAAATATCAGCATTGAACTTTGTTCATTAAGCACTTTCAAGTATTGTATTAAACTTGCATTTAAAATTATTAGAGTATTACAGTTGTATTTTTAAAATAGATGCACATTTTTAGAAAATAAGGGTTTAAATTCAAATGAAATTTAATTTAAATATTTAACAACTCTTATAAATGTTTTAAATCTGTTGAATTAATACATATATATATATATATATAGAGAGAGAGATCATTAGATACCAGCTAGACCATTCAAGTAAAAAAAATAAAATACAGTAATAAATGATTAAGAATAGATTTTTCTATTGATTAATTATGTATCTGTATAAACGGAAGAAAACTGTGAGCAATAATTATTTTTATCTACCGGGCTAGTATATTAAATCTTGCGAATTAAAACAAAATGTATTAGAAACGCTTCGAATGGAGGTAGATGCTGTTTCAACACTTTTAGACCATTAGAAACCAGTTAGTTCATTCAAGCAAAAATAATGGAATACGAGTAATAAAGGATTAATAAGGGATTTTCTAGATGGAATTGATTAATTTTATTTCTGTATAAATGAAAGAAAACTGTCATAAATACATTTCTCTTAAAGTAGAATGTATGAACATTGATTTTTTTCTGGCCTATCGGATGGATATATAGTTTCTTAACTTCTTTTTAATGACAACGTTAAGTGGACTATTTGATTAATGTTTGTGTTGCTGAGCTAATGATATACTAGAGACTCTGTATTACCAAAATGACCTAGATTTATTTTGATTAATAAAAGCATTCTTTTTTTGTATGACAACTTTAACTGAAGATATATAGATGTATATATACACATATCTTCCATTA
>JAPMOR010012255.1:218520-241830 GCA_026543865.1 Argiope aurantia | reverse complement strand
ATATACAAACACTGCTATTGTTATTCAAAAATGCATGGATTTAAAAAGACAAACCACAATTTTCTCTTTTGTAATATAGAAAATTCAAATATTTATAAATCCAAAATATATTTATTATCTATATATATCATAAATATAAATATATGCATATTTATAATATTTACTTTATGGTTGCATTTTATGGCTGAAAAGATAGAATTGTGCCAGAAAGTCTAAAGATACGCGTTTAAAATCAGAAGGTAGCTACACTCGGAACTACTAGATAAATTATTTAATAATTAATGGAGAATTGTCAGCTTTTAGTTTATTTATTACAAAAGACATCGTGAATTCAAACATAGAAGGAAAACGTATATTTGCGGGTAAGTAGAAAGAAACTGATAGTATCGAATGCAGTGTCTTTATAAGTTTATTTCTGCTTGCTGTCTCATTCAAATCCAGCAATAATTGTACAGAATGTTTCTGAGATGCAGACAGAAAGCACAATGTGCAAATATTCTTTTTATATTTCAAATATTTTGATATTGATGATTGAGAAACACATTACTGATGGAAATAAAATGATATATTTGCAGTTATTTGCGTCTTTTGAGGTATATGGGAAGATATATTGCCAAAATTTTTTAATCTAATTGCAAATGAGTAGTTTATTTTGTTCAAAAGAAACTACTTATTCCGTGAAGTTATTCCTAAATACCAATAAAAATTGGCTTAAAATTTTGGGGGTTCTAAGCAATCAAACAAGTTACGCATAGAAGACGTTGTCTATATATTGGCATAAACGTAAGAAAGAATGTAGAAAGAAAATTTCGAGAAAATAATTTTTAAGGTATTTCAATAATTACTATTTCTTTAATATTAAAAATATCTGATAAATGCGACCACATTTATCTAATATCAATTTAACTTAAACGTCTGCCGCCAAAATAATCTGGTTGGTAGGGCGTTCGATTCGCATCCCTTGGGTTGTGAGCTCTTACCCCGCCCGCCGAAGAGCTTCCGGTACAAGGCGGTTGCTGCGTGTGTATGTCTTAGCCGTAAAGTCTTCCAAGTTGAGACAACAACACCGGGACAGAGTCCTTAGTGTGTCACATCATGGATCAGATGTGATCGTTCTATGGGGGAATGAATGAAGTTTGCCCCTGAAAAGGGCTGTAACGCGTATGACTGACGCTAAGTACTCTTGGCCCTAGGTGTCGCTACTGAAATAACAAAAGCTAAAACTCGACTTGCCTAAGACAAGTGCCTTAAACAACAATTAAAATTTATTTTATATAAAAATAGAAGTGTCTGATAATCATATTTTTAATTTTTGTACCATTTTGAATTAAATGTTGATAAATATGCATAAAAAATATTGTAATATCTGTCGAATATTTTCTTAAAGAAAAAACAAAAATGTTCAAATAATTTTGCACAAAAGTTGGATATGAATGTATTATTAGTAACTGAAATAAGAAACAATGAGTCCATTTTAAGTCGACAATGTAGTTACATTCGAAATGAACACAATATCGGGATTAAGTGCATGAATGATTATTAAAAGGTTTCATAAAAAAGACTATTAAAGTGACATTTAAAAAAGTTAAGTATAGAAAAATTAACTAATCAAATTCGAACTATACATCTGAAGTATATAAAATTAATAAATAAATTATACGTGTAGTCTAGAAAAGAGATATAAAGTAAAAAAATGGCAATAGTTTAACGTAATTTCTTTTGAAAAATTACTCTGTCTTTGCGATAATTGTTATAAAAATTCATAACAGATTGAAGAAAAGCTTAATTTTAATCAAATTTTGAATAATCTTATATAGTATTAATCTGATGTTGGAATATAATTTGGTGCTTTTTCGATGAACAACAATTTGGAAATAAAGCCTCCGTAAGTAGTTAAATAAAATGAGGAAATCATCTATTCCATTTCAATTTTCTAAGAATGAAATTTCTGCGCTAAAGTTTTTGATTTAATTTACTGTTTAAAAATTACCTTTATTGATCAGAGAGGAAATTCATGTCAATTAATGAATGAAGTACAAGAAAAATGTTTTTAACTGCTTTATTGATAACAGTTTTGCTAAAAGTGTTTTATATATTTTATTAACTGAAATTAAAAAAGAAAAAAGTTAATTTTTCCCTGCCTTCTTATTTAGCATAATTTTTAGGGTGTTCAGATACCAAAACTCCATTGCACTTCGTTAATAACATTAAACATTAGATTTACCAATTACGACGTTATAAATTACTCAATTAGTTTAATTATATTAACGTCTTGGTTTATGAAAATAATGATAAAAAAATTAAAACGTGATTAAATATAAACTGCCAAAAATACACATATCATTTAGCTGCCAATATAAGATGTTAATGAGATTATATTCAGCAGTAAATCGCCCAAGATAAGAAGTAAATTACCTAGTTCATTAGATTATTAGCAGTTTTACAGCAATCAGAGCAACATTTTCAAAGCATAAACATCTCGGCTTATTATCCATTTGCAAAATAATATTATATTCAATAATACTAGAGAATTAACTCGAACTCTATCATGTTGAAATAATTATTGCATGTTGGATCCGTTCATTTAAAATTTCGAAATCAATGAATAGTTTAAGTTGTATCTAAGGACACTATTTTCAAAAACAAAATATAGTTTTAAAAAGGTACCCTTGCAATATTTTTTTGTCTTTTTATTTAATATAATTATAATGTTATCTTTAGAATAACTTCTTTATTCCGATCACCATTGTAAGCCAAAATGGTAATTATTTAATGATTATACATATTATGTTTTATTAACATTACCAGAAATATCAGTCGCTTGTTTCACCACAATAAGAAAGAAAAAAGAAAAGAGGACGAAGGAAACCAGCGTGAATGATTTCGTCAATACTGTCTAATAAAGATGTTATCCTAGAAAGGACATTGCTTGGTATTTATGTACGCTAGTTGCGAAATATTAAAATTTGACTTGAATCCAGCATTATTACTGAATCTATTGTGTCATCGTTGGTGAGTTATTTGGCAATTAATCCTTGATGTGCATTTGAGGTTAATACTATCCAAAACCCGAATTTTTGTCTTAGAGAAGTTTTCCTAACCAATTAAGATAAGAATTTGAAACAAAACTACACTTGTATTCATAAAAACACACATCAAATTTTATATATTTAAGTCACTGTGACATAATTGCATTTACATGTTTTTAAAATTACAAACTGACAGAGGGACAATCCCTTATTGGATTTGGCTTCTAGACTATAGATGCTAATTCTGTGCATCGAATTTTATCTATCTATCTTTCTTGATTTTGTAGTTAGAGTTTTAAATTATATTCGAAGATTCCGACCAACACATTTTCTCAGAAAGAATTTTGATCAAAATATGATAGAAATCTATCGAATTTGGTATAAAGCCCGTATATAAAGTTTCATCCGTCTACATCAAAGTGTCTTTGGGTTTTATTTTTCAATGACAGACACTTTACGAAAACGCATTTTTCTAACTCATAGAGGCTTAAAACATAGAGAATCGTCGAAATCTCGAATTTGAATTCTTTGACGATTACTTCTGACTCTATACTGCGTATACCAGAAAGTGAAAAAAGACAACATGAAATGTGTTGAGATAATTTATACATTCCTAAAAGGGATGTTATCGAAACGTAGCAAAAAAAAAAAAAAAAAAAAAAAAAAAAAAAAAAAAAAAAAAAAAAACTTTTTTTTTTTTAAGTGACTTATCTTCACATAATATAGCAACTCAAAGCGTAAGAATTAAAGTTGCAGAAATTAAACTTTGATAGGATTGAAATAAATCAGAAATCCTTCTACTTCAGGAACTTAGACAACAGAATACTTTAAGTATATAGAGAAATGATTAAAATTAACTACACGGATGGTTGAAATGCATACTTGCATAATAAGGAAATTCATTTCTATATTTCCTGTAAATGACTAATCGAAAGTACATATTTATACATTTTATTGAAATTATATGCTTTAAGAATTAATATTTACTTTTAATTAAATAATGTTTCATTCATTAATGAATTATAAAATAGAATCAAACATTTTACTGTTTGGTTAAAATCTTAATGAAAAATTGTAATCATATAATTTATTATTGAAGAAAACTACGTGTTAGAATATATTCTAAAATTTAAAGAATCATGTTATCAAAATTCAATAAAGTTTTATGGTTTTAAAGTCATATTTCATGTGTATCGATTCAGAAAATTGCATTTCGAAGTGAAGAAAGAAAACTGCATGTACAATAAATATATAGATAAAAATATTTAGTAGTATTTAATATTTTTTATCTTTTATTTTGTCTATAGATTATTGTTTCCATAAAATAAATATTTGTTTCCTTTTTTTTGCATTATCAAACTTTCAATAATGTCTGAATACATTTTATTTGATAAACTTTTTGCCTTCAATTTTACTCATTGTGCAATAATTCAATAAGGAATTTTCAGAAAAAATAGATTTTATTTCTAGTTTCCAGAACAATATCAGATTGCATTTCTAGATATCCAATACATAATATTAGTTTGAATTTTCTTAGTACTCGCCATCTCATAAATCTATAGAAATTCCTAATGATTTCATATTTTAGATTCAAATTTGTTATCAATTTATAAAACAAATTTTTCACTATGTATATATATACACACACACACACATACACGCACACACACACACACACACACACACACACACACACACACACACACACACACACACACACACACACACACACACACACACACACACATATATATATATATATATATATATATATACATCTTTTACATCTCAAACAATATAATAATTAATCAATCGACTTAAAAACTCATAAAAGTTAAAACTTAATATAAAAAATATCAAGATTTATATGCGTTGAAACTCCTAAACTCCTAAAAAATTCCTAAAACTTCAACTTTAAATAGAGAAGCTTCCGTTTTAAAATTTCACCGAATAACGGAAGCTAAATAACTGAATTCCGATAATTTAATAATGGTTATTGTTATAATAAAAATAACAAAAAAATCTTCCTAATATTTTCAATATTTAATTTAAAAATATATTTATTTGGTTCTGTAGGATTGATGAGTTTATTTCATGAAGTGAATTGAAAATTTGTCTGGAAAGAATTTTTCTCAATATAATGCATTATCCATTACTATACTTCTGGAAATATTATTCAGATTGACATATGATATTTATATCAAAGCATCATTTTCTGGAACGATATTTTATATATTAAGTAATAAACTAAGTCGCAGTTAAGTTATTAAAAGGAGAAATATCTGAGACATTAAATCACTAAATGGTTTTGCTAGTAAGATTATTAGTCCAAGTTGTATACTAGCAATATACTGCATACTAGCAATATACTGCATACTAGCAATATATTGCATACTAGCAATATATAATGTATTCTTTCATGAAATACTACATTGTGTTTCATTATAGAGTGACAGATGCTTCATATTAACATAATTCGGATTTATATATGATTTCTGCTCAGTATTTTTATTATTATTGCTTTAACCATGAAGTCCCTAATATTTTGAATTATATTGAAAATAAACAATTTATTTTTAACATATTTGTTTGCCTTTAACTTTATTATTCTTCACAATAAGTTAATTTTGGTATTTATTTATTTGTAATTTTATATTTTCATGTGTCTTGTGAATTTAAAGTATCAGAATTAATATATTATAATAGCATTAAATTAATTATGGTGATTGTGGTGAAACGTATTTTAATATACATATAGTACATAGCATATTATTATAATTTATAGAATGTATATTATTATATTATAGTTCATATATACAAACATTTAAATGATTTTTTTAGAATCTATTGGTATATCATTGATAGTTCTTTGCATTTCAAATAATATTAAAGCTATAGAGTTGCACTTCCGAATGCGACAACCAAAGAACAAAGACTTAAAAAAATTCATCAGTTCAATTTAATATTTTAGAAGAATATATTTTTTCCATAATCTTTTAAACAAATAAAAAGTTTATATAATTTGAAATAAATAGTCATTTTTTATCCTTATTTGAATAAAAAATGATTATCATGCTATTTCCAGATGAAACCACTCTTTGGAATTGGGATTTATATCTTTACCTTATGTATAGCCAAGTTTAAACATAAGTGTACTGCAACTACTTTTTAATTTTTTCATCCATAAATAGCTAAATTTTCAAAATAATGCGACATGAATTAAAAACCATAAGAAAATGAGGCGAATTGCAATATATTTATAGAATAATTTAAATTTTCAATTAGATACAATAAATTATGCAACGAATTTTTAATAAAAATTAACGAAATACATTAACGTACATATTATAGATCAGAAAATGTATGCAATGGGATTATAAAAATAATTAGGAGAAAATTGAATGGAAATATTGATGTGTATTTCAAGGAATATTCATTTTTTTTCTATTATCATAAATATTTTTTACGGAGTCTCAATTATATTATTCTTATAAATAAATTTGCCTTGAAATTCGCTAAATAATAAACAGCTATATAACGTAAATTAGCAATCCTCCATTTATGATTAGTAAAATTAGTTCTAGTTTTTCAATTGAACTGCATTTATTTCTTCCGTTTATTAAAATTATTGGAATCACGATTACAATATTTTGATTTTTAAAAAATGTTGAAATAAAATACTTTAAGGCATTTCCATTTAATATTAAAAGAGTAGAAGAAGGAAAAATAAAAAAGACATTATTTTGTTATCGTAAAGATCAATAAATCTATTAATTATTTTTTAAACATTGAAATTTCAAGTTAATAAAAACAGGGAACATTATTCAGCAATTTAGGGTTCATTTTGCTTGCTTATCTGCCATTTCATTCATCATTAAATTATTTCTTAATAAAAAGACAATGAAATATATTACTAATTTTTTCCTGAGAAAATTATTCCAAATAAAATATGATGACATGTTAGTTTTTTTAAATTTTAGTTTACTCAATGAATAATAAAGAAATTTTCTTTTATCTGCTTACAGCAAATAATTCACTTTTTTATTAATTATTTTTCTCATATATTTTGGGAAATATAATAGAAAACTAATAAATGCTATCAAAACATATGATTTGGATTTATCATTTTTTGTTTAACGTTTGTTGGATTTAGATTCTGAAATTTGTACAACATTTCATTTATTATTTTATATAAAATATTTTATCTTCCTCTTTCCTAAATTATTTAAAGTTATACATGGATTTTAATTTAATTAATGTAGTAGTAATAAAATATTAATTATTATCAATAAGTAATAGAAAATATTTAATGGATTCTTCAATAGAATTCCAATAATTCCTTCATAATTCTTTAAATTAAAGATTATGTTCTATGATATTAACTACTCAAGTTAAAGAATATTTATTTCAAAGTACCTGTTGATTTAATCCCAAGAATATGCACAGAATAACTTCAAATTAATGATGATTAATATAGAAATTTTGTGGGAATCTAAGGACATTCGAAGATTATTACACATTTATAATTATTACTTTGATGTTACGTTTTAATGTTAGATTTATCTTAAAAGAGGGTCTTTATATCAATTAGATTCTAAGTAACCAGAATTAGAAAACCTTTTATATCTCGAATTGCCGATCTTAATAATTATTTACTTTCAATGCAAGGAAATTTCAAGAAAATTAAATAACTCATCTACTAATAGATTTAATTGCATTAGTACCTTAAAACAAGTGATAATAGATCACTGTTCAGCAACATTAATCAGTGCAATTTCAGAAATAGCAATCAATATTTTCTCTTTTAATTTAAAGGAAATTGTAAATAATGATGGAGATTTCTCTTGCGAAATACTATGTATATAATTCTGCAGAATTTATGAATGTTTCGTTCAATTGGAAAAGTAAACGTGAAGTAATATAATTTGGACCGTAAGTATTACTGAAGTGAATGTGGTATTGAAACGTAATCAGTAATCAGTATTATCAGTATCAAAGTCATAACTTTACAAATTTATAATTTTGTGTTCTTACAGGATAGGAACTGAGAAGCAAAGTGAAAAAATCCACACTTATCGATAAATGTATCTCAATTAAATGCCTTTTTCTTGGTTACAGAGGGAGCTAAAAATAATTTATAGCTATATAAAACAGAAGTACTCACTAAATGATTCGCTTTAAATTTTCATATAATATGATTCTTAATACAATTTGATCAAAATTGTGATTTGGATTGCATTGGTTTTCACTACACATAATACAAGTAATATTATCTTGATTCTTTTGTCCATGGACCGAGCATTTATTTCAAATTAAACCAGCAAGAGTGATTTAAGCAAATCTTCATTGAGTACTCTTTAATAAAGGTATTATTCTCTTTCCCTTGCATAAAAATTTGGAGCTTTATTAAAGCCGCGAAAGCATTGAATGGCATCGGCAAACAACAGATGGAGAATTGATCTTTGGCTTTAATTAAGCATTCTTATTGAATCTATTATGCATATATATATTGTGAACGTCTTGTTTTCTCATCAAATAAAACTATAAAGTAAAACCAAAATTTGAAATAAAATTTCAGTTATTGTGACATAATCACACAGAAAACTTCATTTCTTTCATTAGGTTTACATGTATACTAACGTCCATATACACAGACAGTCAATTCCTTAATAAATTTAGTCCAAATTCTGATAAGAATCAACATATTAGATTATAAAACTGTGTATTAAATTTTGTTAATTTAAGTCTCACGATTTGTATATCTTGAGTACATTTATCAAACATAAAGACTTTTTGCGAATGGATGTCCTTCAAAATTTGATTAATTTCTATAAAATTGGTTTTAAGTCCATATATCAAATTTAATCTACTTACCGAAAAGCGTCTTTCAGCAATGTTCACAGAAAGATAAAATAACAATAATGTGTTTTTCTTTTTAATTAAGAAGGTCTGAAACTTTAAAATTCTTCAAAATCTCGAATTCGAATTTTTTGACAAATGCAATACTTTCTCTATACTTTGTACATAGAAAATAAACGTAATTAAAGTTAAATTCAGACTAAGATTAGTCATTAATAAATATAAATTACAAGAACTAATAATATTGGATCTTTTTAGAATTTCCTATTGAAATGCTATCTTTGAGTGTGTGCATGTGTGTATGAGTGACAAGACATTGAGATGCGGCCATGCGCAGGTTTTAATACTCCTAATAAGCCTTTTCAACACTGTTTTCAGACATATTGAAATTGATATGACGAAATGTGATAATGAGATGCAATTATATACTGAAAATAATATTTTTAAATTATTGATTTTTTTTAGTTATCATGTTTGTTTGCTTCTGAATCGCTTAACGGATTTGATTCCAGATTAGATAGGTATTTGCTCTTTAGATGTTAAATTAGGGAATCAAACTTTATCCATCTAGTTTTCTTCGTTCCGTAGTTATTGTATTTGGAACCAAAGTCGGCTTCTCTATAAAGGGGTGTGAGTGTAAGAAACCATTTAGAACCATACAGTTTTTGCAAAGTATTAAAAAAACGAACACGAACACATATTACTATTACATGTTTATTTACTGCCTCTTTCTCTTTTTTTTCTATTAATTAATTCAGGAACATTACAATTATTTGTAATTTCTTTTTCGATGCTTAGTATTGCAAGTGCATTTAAGCGTTATGTACACATGTTTGGCCAAAGACAATTCTTTATTAAATTTAATTTGTTGAAAAAAAGGCCTGAGATCTTATTACAGTAACTGGTAATGTAAAGAGAAGTTTTAGCACAGTCAATGCTTTTAGAAATAAATCATTATAATTTTTAATTAGTATGTACTACAGTATGTGTTTAGCGTTCTTTGCATTCATTTTCATTCAAAATAAAATCATGTAGCATACAATTATTTGGTTTAGGGTTTCATCTTCATGGTTATTATAAAACGTTATAAAGCTTTTTGAACATTTTTCTAATTTATGTTTTTCTAAAGTTTCTATATTAGTGTTTAATTTGAAATATTATTAAATCCATTTTCTATCAGTACAATAACAGTATTAGTTACCGATTTAGAAAAAAAAACATCTAAATTCAACAATCGGGTTTTCTATAATTTCATTTTTCGCTGTTTTGAAATTAAATTTTTCTCTTTTTCGCACTTATTTTACAGGAATATGTTCTGAAAAATTCAAATTACATGCTATCATTTTTGCTTCGCCTAAAAATGAGCTACATTTTGTTCGTAAATTTTGTATTTCCGTTTCAGTTTTATTGACAAAATTATAAGCCCTGGCGAGAACCACTGATTTTCATGAAATAGTTTATTAACAGTGCTAATTTTGAACTCGATTCTAAACCGTACTGTTTTCACATAATATAAATGCCATTTCTTGTATTGAATCCAATAGACTTTTAACTTCGGATACCTCTGTATTATTGCTATTTGAATCAATAAATTCTTCTAGAGCATTACAAGTTTATTCAAACTGTATATACACTGCTTTAATAAAATCTATTTTGGTTTCCCTTTGAATATCGCATAATGGTTTAAGAGTAATGTTTAAATACTTTTGTAGAATTTCCCATCTTTTTGTATAGGAAGAAAATAAGCAATATGAACGTTGAAATTCCGAAAAAAATACAACATATAAATTAAAAGAGTGTGATAGACAAAACATAAATTGCATGAGGGATCAGCACAATTATTCCAGATTGTACACCTTTATATTTCCCTTTCATGTTGCTACCGTTGTCGTATGCTTATCCACTACAATCACTAATATCTAAATCAATCTCTCTTAATATTTCCAAAGGAGCTTTTCCTAGTCCGTCTACAGTCATATCAGTTACTTCAAAATGCCCTATAAATGACTCATTTATAAATATTTTACTTCAAAATTATATAAATAATACAGACTAAAGTTTGGTTCTTATGGAGAATATCAGAAATAGAATCCATTTGGATAATGTAATACGTTGCTGCTTTTGCATCGTCTTTAATTTTGTTACGTATTTCATTTCCTAACGCAGGAATAGTTCGCTTTTGGGATGTATGCGCTAAACCATGCTCAATTCTATATTTGGAACTTTTCATTCTAATTATATGATCCATAAGCACAGAGTCGTATTTACTTAATATTTCGATGAAACTTTAAAAAATTCCATTATCAGGGGATTTCTAGCATATCATGGTTTCCTCGAGGTGGAAGATTATTAAATTAGATGCTAAAAATAGAATCATATCTACAATTCTTTGAAATAATAATTTAAGCCGTTCAGTTTTCTTTCCCATATTACCTCGATTAGTTTTATTAATATTCAAACATAAATTTACTTATTTAAGTAATTCTTTCCAAGCAATAAAAGAATTATGTGACAAATAGAAAGCTCATGATCTTGAATTACAGTTGATAACTTGCTCCAGTTATTATGATTACCTATAATCATGCAGATTTTTCATTTCATCTGGAAAATAATGTACAGCAAAGACAAAATACCGAGTTTTGCTTTTTGAAATAAATCAACCAGCTGCGAAGCTGCCATTTGGCACTGTTAAAAAAGTAGCAGATAGTTGAAAATAATCGACCTTCAGTATTCTCAGCATAAACTCCTTTGTGTCGCACAGGTCTGTTTTTAACAGAAAACATTTTAAACTTAATAGTTATAATGCTTGGTCATAAAACTGAATCACTTATATGCATTTGATCACATTTGTTAATGTCATTTTCGTCATTATTTTCTGATTCAATCATATTTGTATAAATATATGGTTCTTCAAAAGTTTTCAAAGTTTCTACTCTTTTATTGCAAGATTGAGTAGATTGTGAGGAACATTCTTCGCCAGTTGAAGCTTGGATTGTAACTTCTGAAGTCGATTTCATTGCCAGAATTACTTTGTAGATAAGAAAACAGATCTATTCATGACTTTTTTGAAATTTGGCTTTTCATCTTTTTTCTTTCCTAATTTTCTTTTTTTGAAACCGAATCTTGATACCCATAAGAATAATTCCTTGGCCAGGGCATGATTAGATCTAACGATATTAAATATTTTTAGAATATGAATAATAAAAGTAATTTATTCAATTTAACCTAGTAGGTAAGGTAAATGACTGTGCTTTATGTTTATAATAGGAACCCATCTATTTTTCCAGTTCAATTTCTTTCTTTCTTCTTTTCATCCCGCTATTACCATTCAGAACATTATTTTAGTTCTTAATAATGTTGGGGGCCTCCTCAATCGCGAGGCTCCAGAGCATAGCATCCGCCCTAACCACATAGCCGGTCCTGTTCCGAACAGACTTCCTGTGAACTGATTTCGTTCAAATTTGTTAAAAATCTACAACTTTTGTGTAAAGATTATATACGAAATTTCACCCATTTAGCTAAACGCTTTTTTGAGTTATTGAATTCACCGACAAAGAGATATGCTTGAAACCTACTCAGTGTTTTTCGAGTTCAGGAAGATGTGATTCGTGGATATTCGAGTATTTTTGATGATTGTAAAACTTTATAATTTATTTCCAAGAAGTTAAAGTAATTAACTTTAGGATTAACTAAGGAGTTAAATTTAGGATTTAGAAATCAAACAGACGTTTATCTCATCTTGATGGTTGCTTGATATATTTCCAGTTTCCCTCTATTATATATCAATTTACCATCAATGAAAATAATTTTAAATTTCCCATTATTCTTTATTTATTTATGATTAACTCCTCGATTATTTTATCAGCATTATCCAAGGAAATCCATTATCAACATCCTTTAAGTAGATATCCAATATTAATTGCTAAGAAATCACACTACATTTATTAATATCGATCATGATTCCTCAAAATTATTAACATTTACACATAACCAATACTATGTTTATATCGGCTAAGCCGCAATGATTTCAGTTACTTAATACAAGTCTGCTCTATAAAAAAATGAAATTAATATAGAAAAAAATCGATTTCTGCTGTCATAGTAAATAAATTGTTATGTTTCTTTTCAATTTTATTGCAGTACTTATATGTCAATGAACGATATATTCTGCAAGTAAAGTACCTGTTAATATTGATTCATGATGCAATTCTAATGATTAGATCTTGAGACAAAAAATCAAAACTACAAAATTTCATTTCAAACTCTTTTACAAGAACTCATTTTGTAATTTTCTTTTATTCAAAAAAAGAAACACTGAATGAATGAACTTAAATTTTTCTTGCCTTCACAGAATCTCTACTTTTATTTCAACAGGTTTATAGTTAAAATTGCATCACGTTATATACAAAATGATAAATTCAATTAAGTTGAAACTAGAATGAAAATGTAAGAATAATTTATTTGGAAGCGCTGTTTTTGAATTATTTATACATCCACTAGTAACTTATCCTGTGCCGGTGATTACATCGTATATTTTCAAATTCAGCTAATTTAAATTTTTTATTTTTTTTTGTTTAAGTTTTTATGTAAAGACTTAATAAAAGTGCAATCTTCTCTCTAGGAGAGTAAATTCTATATATGATCATATTCAAAGAAAGTTATTATCGAAAATTTTTGTTGCAAAGTTCAAAAATATTTCCTTTTATTTATTCTAATTATAAACTGATTTCTGCATATATTTAAGTTATTTATGTTAGTACCTTAATAAATTATATTGAAATCACCAGTAATAATTACATTTTATTTTATTCCAAATATGTGTGCTGATGTTTCTTTATTTTTATCTCAATATTGTTTACATGATGTTTTCAGATTTACTGCTATTTTTTTTTTTTACAAAGAAACGAAATTAGAGTTTCAATGTCTATGCTTTCAAAATGAGATAAGATATTTCAAAAATTCATTTTAAAAAATCATGCTTTATTCATAAGATATATATTAAAATATGTCAGTACTATGAAAGAAATATCATAATAGAGCCTAAAGAGAATGTTCAGTGAGCTGTACCGCCTTTTATATTCAGTATAAATAATGTTGAACTCCAAACAGTTATGCAAGAAAAATTCATATGTATGTTTTTATTAAAATATCTAATACTAGAAATGAAAAAGAAGTAAATATTACTCTAAAGGAAATAAAATTAAACTTATGTACACATACTTATTGCTAAAAACTTGTTTGTTCTAAATGTTTATAAAATAGTATCTGCAAGAATATATGTACAGAAAATAATATACAGTAATGTTTGTTTATTGCTTCACATTCCCTCTCTGTGAGCAAAACCTAACAAATTATTTACGCTTTCAACATCAAAAGAAAAGAAATAATTCTAGATAAATAATTAATCACAACAGATTCTTTGAAAATGAATGTAAACTTTCGAGAATACATACACATCCTTTTTAAACCTTTCACATTCCTTGCACTTTATTTAGATATTAGACTCTAATGAATAACACTCTCAATCCTTTTTTTTTATATCTATGATAAAATATTTCTGTAAAATATACCAACACAATTCACTTTGAGAAAATAGCTGGATATAATTAAAAAGTGTTACAAAAATCGCTTAAGAGTATTTCTAATTTTATTATAAAGAATCCGGAATGCTTAATTTAAAATGCATTTATAATAGAAATCGTTTGCAAATTTCATCAAATATTTTTATGACTTCTATAAATAATGGACCAAATTCGATATTTGATTCCATATTATTATTTGAAAATATATTTGTGTTTAATGAGATAAGAATGTATGTCTTGTTTATAATGCAAAATAGTGAATGTAAATTGTTTGTGTGTCCAAATTTTTGATAATTATTTATTAAAAATAGAAGTTATTGAGTGTTATAAATGTGGTTAAAGAAAATAGATAATCACATCAAATATAAATAAAATTTTAGTCTCCCTGTAATTAAATATTAAGAATTTTACTCAATTGGTTAACCCCCGGGGGCACCTCGAAATGAGTATGAGATGCCTCCGGCATGGTGGTTGGATCTCGCCACCTTGGAGGGTACACAAATAGGTGGGAGATCTGACTCCTCCCATCGATGACGGGACGTACTTCCTTCGGGAAGGGTTGTACCGTGGCCGGAGATGGCCCTTAGGACTCAACCACAGTTCCCACCAGTGTTGCTATTGAGGCGGTCCAATTATTCAGCTTTTTGGTTTAAATCCGTGTGCCTTCGTGGCGTGTCGGAGAGTCAGCTGGTTGACTTACGCAATTGGTTAGAAAACAAATCAATAAAATTATTTTTTGTGTTTTGAATGAATCAATTGTCTTGAAACAATTTTTGCCAAATGAGCTTAATGTAACTGAACGTTCTACCGTTGTTATTGCAAATATAATTAAAAAAGTGGTTTAAAATCCATAGTTTTTTATAGTTTCATTTGTTGATAATTACTAGAAATACAATATTAAAAAATCCATTTTGCAAAATTCATCATAAATGACAGATCGAAAATTTACGAAACGTTCCAATTTACGATGGAATGAACAATATCTTTATGAAATGTTTAAGATAATGAGTTCTTTAGATAATGAGTTCTTTATGTAAATAATGAGTAATTAGATAATGAGTTCTTTATGTAAATTCTATTCAGGAAAGAATATATTAATTTAGAATATTTTAGAAAGAATATTTTAATATTAAAATTAATACAGAATTAATAATTATTTATGATAAAATACTGCTTATCGCGATATTTTCCTTAAAAAATGTAAAATTATTTGTTAAACATAATTATGAAATTAGAAAGCAAAATTTGAATTATTAGCATTTCAATTTGTCATCTGTACCCTTTCATACTCTTCAGCTTTTTACTTCCATTTTTTGCTTTTAATCTTATTCATCAATCCGTGTTTGCGTGGTTTTAGGGATAATTTCATTTTTAAAAGTCTTGAATAAATTCACTTATAATTCTCCATTTTTAGTGCGATTGAGAGTATGAAGCTCTAGATTGCTTCTATTTATAATAACTTTACTTCTATTTATTATATCTATATAGGCCAGCGTCCTGGCTCAGAAGTAGTGCATCTTCCCCGAGATCAGCGGTTACCAGTTCTGGCGTGGTGTGGAGCAGCCCCGCGGTAAAAAGGGACTTTATCCTCAGAAGGGACTTTATCCTTAGGACTTTATCCTCAGAAGCTTTGCATAAACCTAGGCTTAAATCGCTGATTTTGTCCTAGGGGCTATCTATGACAAGTGCATAAATAACAACAACATCATAACTGCATAGTAAAAATGTATTCACAAAGATACATTTAAATTTTTGCACATAATTTTGGCATGAAATTGAGATATAGGAAAAGTATATTGAAACCTGGAGTAAAAAATATTCAAGGGGATAGCTTGATTAACCTATAGGCAGATTTATTTCCACCACTTCGCATAAACTTGGGCGTTATAAAACGATGTAATAAATCATACCACAAAGAAGAAAATTGTTTCAAAAACCTTAACGAACAGTTAAACATTTTCTCGAAAAAATATATCTTAAAGGAGTGCTTGCAGGACTTGAAACCAGGAAAATCATGAAGAATGAAAAGTTTTACCTAAAATTGAAAAAATAAGCGGGAAAAAAGCCTGTAAAGTAATAATCATAACAGAATGTGTTATTTGGTTATGTTTTCATTTTATTTATTGGCACCTGGATTATTATTCTGAAATTGAAAGCAATCAATGTAGATAAAGATGAAATATTCCATCAAGGCATTAAGGAAATGATATGGCAATTTCAGCGAAGGTTGAATATTATTATATTTGCTGACTTTTGCTGGTAATTGAAATGCGACAATCCCCAGCAAGTTCACTAAATGGAAAGAGGAAAAAAAGCGATTTCTCATTTTTGAAATGAGAAATTCCTAATATTAATAATAAAAATATTTTATATGAGCTCATTTACCATTTAATCTATGACACAGCTAGAACTTAAATGTAATTTATATGATTATGAGGTTACATTAAAAAATAAAAAAAAATCATATAAAAATAAAATTTAAAAAATATATCACAGTATATTGATTACAGGTTTTTCCCAAAATATGAAATATTTTCCTTAAAAACCTCATTTCATGGAAAAAATTGTTGTTGTTTTTTAAATCCCCGCTGAAAATTAAATAAAAATGAGTATCAAAATTAAAGCAAGTAATAATCAGCATTTCTATCTCTGTTATCAATATTAAAATCTATCTCTGTTATAAATATTATAATATTTAAATCACTGATTTCTATTTGAATGCACGTCCAACAGATAGAAATAGCTTATTCCTATTCTATATTTTAAACTGTTCAAATTGATTCTTGTTTCAAAATGTTCCTAAGCTATTTTAAAACCGCAAATTTCTAAGAATAAAAGTTTTTTGTTAGGTTATTTGAGATTAAAACATATTATTTTACAATATATATTTTATAATATATATGTTTTAAATTAACGCCAAAACCTCGATATACTAGCCATATTATTGGCTTTCCAACCCGGCCGAAGGCACATAGATATAAAAAAAAAAAAAGAATGACCGTACCGCCGCAACAGCAACACTGACGAGAACTATGGTATAGTCCTAAAGACCACCACCGGCCACTGTACAACCCTTCCCAAGGGAAGTACGTCCCGTCATCGAGGGAAGGAGCGATACCCCCCCCCACCTTTTTGTGTACCCTCCAGGGTGGCGAGATCCAACCACCGTATCGGAAGCAATTCATTCTTTTTTCGAGTGCACCTAGGTGTACTAATGAATAATTTTTAAATTATTGAAAATTAACAATGACTTATTGTTTAATCAAACGCTAAATCTGTGTTTTAAGAATTAGAATGATTCACAATCAGGAAATTAACTGATAAAAATTCCTAGAAATCTAATTTTTCTTGTTCTTGCAAAAAAAGGAGTGGCATTTTTATTGGATATTAGTATGAATTGCAGGTACTAATACATAAAATACTTTGTCGTTAATTATAATACATTTTAAAAGAAATGGTGTATTTTTATATAAAAATGAGACCAGTTCATAAACTTAAGGAAGATGATTTGAAAATATCCCCTTTCTACAAATTTTGCTTTCAAACTAAGTATTATGAAGTGCGCTTTCTGTACTTTTATACTTTAGACACATAAATCTGAAGCCTGTATTTTATAAGGGAAATGTATATAAATATGAAATTTAAGAACACAAGAAAGAAAAATATGTATATAATATATAGGATTCTTTCTTAAGAATTTATATACTGTCAAGCAAGACCAAATGGGAAATAATATTTATAAATATTTATAATTAATGAATATCCGGTAGGAAATATTTTACATAGAATTAATAATAATTATCTTATGCCTTGAATTTCCATGTTAAATTTTATAGAAAGGAAAACGTTTTCACAAAATAAATGCAATTGGATGAATTTTAAACTTGGCAATGTGTGAATATTGAATTTTACATAAATTCAGTAAACCATACCGGAAAATCTGCATTTATCCAAATTTATTGAAACTAAAGTAAAAACTTCTTTTTACCAGTCTTTTTCCTAATTGAAATGTAAATATTTTATATCATTCTAAGGAGCAATTATAAGAAGCCTATTATATGCAAAAAATACATTCATATCTTTAAAGCCTGTGTTCCATTTTCATTATCTTTTCACAGTTCCTCTTCTAATTTCAAGCTGTCCTCCAATAATTTTAACTCGTAATCTGTTTACGTATCCTATGATGAGCCAAGGAAATTGATTGGTCAAACAAGGAACTTCTCAAAGTATTATTAGATTAGGTTTCCGCAAAGCTCCGATGAAAAGTGGGATAAACGATAACTGCTCTTCTCTATAATTTCTGAATTTTCATTTAAAAAAATAAAAGTGCTGTGTAAGATTTTCAATTTACTTAAAATTATAACATATAATGCTATTTTTTACCAATTTTTCATTCGTAAATTTCTGTACCTCTTAGAAAATATGATCTTTCATTGCAATCCTTTCTTTCTTTTAAAATCTTTTAAAATATTATATATGCATTTTCTAAAAATCATGTTTTGGCTTTGAAATGATAATTCTTTGTCAGTTTAATTCCTTTTTAATTGGTCTATCAGTATTGTCCAAAATAGATTGCAATAGCAAAAAACTTAAATAACGTTATTACTTTAGCTTTGAGTTCAATTTCAAATATTTTTTATGGAGTAACCAAAATTATTAGCACTTAGAATTTTGATTATTTATTGAATAGTATATTTCCTTGATTTGATGACTTTCAATATTTTTATTGTACTCCTTGCAACTCACTAGTTGATTGTTATTCTCAGAATAATTTTATGAAGATTTTAAATATATCTATTGGCATTTCTATTGTTTGTTTTCTGCTCGTACGTACTTTATTAATTAAATACAAATTTTAAACAAAAAAATCTTAATTGCATAATATTTTATTTAATAATTATTATTTTTAATTCTTCATTTTAGAAATTTATTAAATGAAAAATGTAGTTCAAGCAATCTTTTTAAAAATTGTTCTTCAAAAAGGTTGTTTGATTTAAGCAAGATTTTTTCTTTTTTTTTCGATATTCTTAAAAGAATTTGATAGAAAAAATAAAATAACTGAAACGTAAATTGAAAAGATTTTTTTTCAATATCATTTTGATATTTATCCTCCTGACAAGCAGTATTTTTCAATTCTCTATCCATTATTTCTTCTTTCTTTCGTTTTAGTATTATCATTTGTTTAAAATGTCTTTTCTTATGTAAGATTAATAAGTTTATGAATACGTTTAAGTCCATTAAATAGTATTCGCAATTTTTTCGAAATTAATTAAATTATGAGGAGTACAAATAATATTTATTCTATTTTTTTGGCTTTATTATTGAAATGCTTTGGGGTAGACATTATTTTTATGTTTCCGTCTTCAGCAAAAACAAATAAATTTCTTTTATCTGTCCGACTCAGCATATAAGGTACGAACAAACAACAATCAATTTTTATATATTAGAATTATATATTAGATAAGAACTATGCAAACTCTTTCGGATATTGCATCTATCATTAATTGCATTTAATGGGAGTTAAGACTGGTTAAATTCTTAAATAATTGAAGCAGTGATGATTAAGATTCTTCACACTATTTCAATAGAAATTATTGTTTGGAAAACTAAATAAAAGTTTTTATTCATTTGAAATAAGTGCAATGAAGTCAACCGTTTTGAAAAAAAAATATCTGAACAAATCAAAATTCTTCCTCTGTTAATTAATTACGGTACTTTATCCTTTAAATGATATAAAAAACAGTAGAAAAAAATATCAAATCAATAAAATCTAAATAATTTCATTTCCAGATCAAAAGAATTGAAGAGGGGTTTTTTTTCAATTACACAAATATATTTTTCTTCCTTTTACTTTGTTTGTTTGTATCAATAAATGTTTTATGTAGATCTGATCTTTATGACATAAGTGGAATTATAATTAAATTATTTCTTGAAAGTGAAATCATTGTCAGGATGAAAAAAATAAGAAAAACACTAAGTAACGAATAAAATAATTTTATCCTTTTATATCATTCTCTTAACAATCAACGGAAATCGTTTCCAGCCATAAATTTTATGCCTGTGGATCTAACGCTCACCCTTCATTTTATGTAGTTGTGTTTTTCTTCAGAAGAAACGTGGTTGTAGGGAACTATTTTTCATTGCCAGACACGAAGAAATGTCAATTTCCGGGAACATTAATCTCAACAATATTAGGTTGTTTAGTTCCTGGAATATCGAGAACAGAATTCGAAGAAAAAAGTTAATTCTTGGAAGATGATGTATTTTTTTTATTTAATATCATATGCATATTTTTTAAAATATCTAAAAGTAATGAGATTAATTTCGTGAGAATATCATTAATATAATGAGAAAATTAGAAATAAAAGACTTATATAGTTTTGTATTTTGCTAGGATATCATTTATTATCTCTTCTCCTTAAATATATTTAGAAAGAATTTAACGAAAGAGAAAAATCATTGAAATATATATAATTGTAATTAATTCCTTTTAAAATAATTCCTTTATATATCTAGTTTATAAGAGCAATAAATATTTACATGAAGAAAGAATATTATATGTTTGAAACAGTCAAATAATCTTCAAATTTCCTTTCTATATAGAAATGCAATTTTTTGTCCACATGATTTATTATTTTAAAGAGTGTTGAAAATTGCTCAGCTTGTTATCATTCACTTAATAAAGTAAGATGAAATGACAATGAAACTATATCTCTCTTTTTAAATGAATGTTCAAAAAATATGTTTACATCTTTATTATAATTTTTTTAGATAACAATAGCCTAAGGATTTTTGTTACTTTATGATATAAAAGGATTAGCTATATTTGCAGTAACGAATTACTGCGTGTAAAATTGCGCTTTAAGAATATAATTTTGATACTTATCTCATTAAGCAATGGTATATATATATATATAGTTGTAATGTGTAGAAATCCTTTCAGTGATTCTTTTTAATTTATTTAAAACTATCTGCCTTTCGCGAGCAGCCGGTTCGCCAGTATTACCGCTAGCTACAATTTCCAATTAAATATTTTGAGTAACTGGTCTCTTAATAGATTCTCAAACAAAACCTTTTTTATCTTCAAATTTCGATAATACCAAACTTATACTATTGTTTAGATCGTTGCGTTCAATTTACTATATATATTTTGCTAATTTGTTGTCATTTCCGGTAAAACTTCAACTTTAATTTCAAGTGGAAATGCAGAAATTGCAATCAATATAAAGATATTTTTTAATAAAACCAAGCGTTTTATTTTATTAATAATCTTTATTGTTATTTATTTATTATTATTATTATTTAATATGAGTATTGCAAACAGAATCGCTCGGTATATAAGTCTTATGTGAAATACAAAATATTTTTCATAAATTATGTAATATCTCAAAGAATAATTCAACAAAAATTTCTCAGATTCAGCATACAATTCAGTTTTTAGTTTTGCTTTCAAAAGGATTGAAATGAAATCAATAATAATATTTTAAGTCTAAATTTAATGCAGTATGGTATCATATTCTGAGAAATATTCTGGACACACCAAATTTTAAATAAATGAAGGAATGTTTCTATTTTCCACTATCAGCTAAGACTTATTTATAAAGTTTTGAATGTTAAAAATTTAGAAAAACTTAACATTTTCATAATCTTAGGCCAATTAATCTTGAGCAGCCTGCGCGCTGACTGGCGTATTTTCTTTGAAACTCTCGATGGAAAATCTAAAATTATCCTTTTTTATTGAATAGTGACATTCCAATTTTCATAAATCAGTCAGTTTAAGTGATTGATTTAGTTGATTGGAAATTAACTCTTTTTATTTAAAATATCAGTATTTCAAGAACATTTTGTTATTCGTGATTTCCACAGTAGAAGATTTATGTAAAATCAAAAATTGGTTATTTATTAGAGCATTTATTGAATCAAGTTACATAAAATATAATCATTTTCCATTTAGACCATTTTAGCAGATTTGTGTCTTACTAAAGGTTTACAATTTAGCTGTGTGGCCCTGATTTGAATGGATATCCTATTCATATTAAACAAAACTTGCCTTAAAATAAAACTGTTTTATTGGATTAATAATATAGAGAGTGTAAAAGATCATAAAATAATCTTTCTTAAATTTATTTTTTCGAAAAAATAATATTTCATATTTGTTTTATTTCCTAGAGACACGTGCCGAAAATTATATTTTTGAAGATTTCATTTCCAAAAAGATTTAATTAATTTTTAATTGGAGCTTTAATCAATGTGATGGCAACACTTTGAAAAAAGCTAATTTTTTCCTATGAATGCGAAACGTGCTTAATTTTAATTTTAATTTTTTATGAAAAAAATTATTGGAAAAACATAGTTAAAATATTTATTTAAAAATTCATTAAAAATAGAAATTTAATTTTTAGATTAAAATATTAGTATCATTTAAAAGATAAATTTTTGATCTTTCACTTCATGTAAAAATCTTTTTTGTGTGGTAGTATTTTCGGAAGTAATAGCAGAAACACGCCAAAATTTCGCTTAATTTTTAAATAAATAAAATTTTAATTAAAAATTCGAAAAAATAACCCCCAGGTGCACATTCCCGGCCTCCAAGGTATACACGTGCCAAATTTGGTAGCTGTAGGTGGAATGGTCTGGCCTGTAGAGCTCCAACACACACACACACACATTGAGCTTTATTATAGGTATAGATAATGTGTTTCACACATGAGTATTGTCCCCCAACTCTAAAAACTGCTTAAAACGGTTGAAAAGAACAATAAAAGGTTCCAAAAACGCTTTCGAAAACATAGTTTTTGCATATTGAATCCCTTCAAAAGTGCAGTTATAAATTTGAAAGT
>JAPMOR010012255.1:167168-203520 GCA_026543865.1 Argiope aurantia | reverse complement strand
CCTGTAATCTTTTTCCTTAAAAGTGCAAATAGAATTGCTATTCATTTCATAACTGAAAATGTTTGTTCCAGTACTTTTATTTTGATCTACATATTTATTCTTTATCTAAAATTTCATGCAATTTGAAAAATATTCTATATAATAGAATGAAAATAAAGGCTTTAAACTACGAAATACGGAAATTTATCGAGTGCGATGGAGAACAGTTAATGAATTTAAATTTTACTTCTAAAACTCGTTGATTAATTCATATTTCATTCGTCCGGAAAAACATCTGAATTTCAAAAAAGTCTAGACAAAGAGATATTTGCAGTTTTCTGATCATGAGCTTTCATTCAAAAACGTATTTATATTTTACTTACAATTTGTTTGTTTTATATCAAACTGTTTGTTGTTTATATAAAACAAACCGTTGTTTGTTTTATATAAAAACATTTTTTCTTAGTATTAATTTTTAAATATTTAATTTTAAGTTTAATTAAAAATAATATTTATGTATGTTGATATAAGCTTCGAAAAATAATGTCGCTTAGGAAATTTTCATGATGTATCTTTAAATTGAAATATTATTAGTTGAAAACATTTATAAATGTGGAAAATTTGCAGTTTTCAAATAAGTAACCGTCTCGTTCTAAGATCGAATTTCCTTTATTCTAAAACAATTTAAAGCATTTTAAATTATATCTTATACCGAAAAGTTACCAATAAGTTCGCCAGATATATTCGCGCCAGAAAAGTTAAATAGATAAGGAACAAAGAAGAAATCCGAAAAATTGTTGAGTTCAGATTTTTTTTTATTTATGTTCAGGAAGTAATAATAAATACAGAAAAGTTATGTTAACATGTACAACATACATGAAAAGTTGTGCACAACATACATGAAAAGTTATGTAACATGCTATTTACTATACATGACACGACGAGTGAAAAATAAATCGAAGGTTCGAATTTTTGATTCACACCTGTTTAGATGACATTCTGGAATCAGGTCATTTACATAAAATGCACTTTTATTCTTAGTGCATCATTTTTTTTATTCGTAGGTATTCCATATATCTACTGTGCAATCAATAAATATCCGTTATAAGCCAATGTTTATTAAAGCCTTTTCTTGCTTCTTCTAAAAGAATGACTTGAATGTGAAACAAAAATGCATTGCAAACATCTTAACTTATTCTTTTTACATGTTTATAATTATTCATCAGAAGATTAATAAGGAAACTGAAAAGGAGCATATTTGCTTCGTGAGAATGTGGTTATTTCTCAAAAGTTATTTTTTCTAAAAATTATTCTTAGGAATATATTATTTTTAATATTTTATTACTAGTGAAATTGCTATATTAATATAAAATAAGATAATAGTAATAAATACAAGCCAGAAATGTCCAGCATTGGTTAGAAATACATTACATTGTTTTTTACATAATGATTTGACTTATCTATGATGCTTCAGATACTACACAATACAAAGCAGATGCTAAAGGTATTGTAGCAATTTATAATTAAAGCTTGCAGTCGGAACCTGGCACAAATATTAAAGATTTTTGGTAAGATATTTGTTATTTTAAGTAATAAATATTTATTTTTCATTGCACTAGATATCTTCTTTTTAACGTATTATTAGCAAGTGAGTTCGAAATTTTGTACTTGAAATATTTGCAATCGTTGGTCAGTTATTTCAAATCACTTTTAATAAATTCTTTCTTTCTACTGTACATATATTTTTCTGAGTATTTAAATATTGCAATACTTTCAAATACTGTTTTCCACTATTCCTTCCTTCTTCAATGCGATCTATTAAACGTGATATTCTCTACCTTAAATGAAATTTTACCGGCTGTTCAGCCTTCCCATCATATCCAGTTTCAATTCAATAGAGCGATGTTTAATTGCTTAAAAAATATACATTTCAAAAATTTTAGCCAAGACGTTATTTATTTGATAGACAATATCGTTGTTAGTTATTAGTATGTTATTTTATCCAACCAAATAAATTTTGAATTTGTTTAGTTAACATTATGAATGAGGTAAGTGCCATTATGATATATACATAATGAAAATTTACGGAACTGAATTTTCTGTATTTCAGAATATTACAGTCATTTTCTTTGTCCGCTATAACGTATTTATATGTGGGATTGGGAAGATATTTGGCATAGAAAGATCTAATCTATTAAGAGGAAACCTGCACTATATAGTGAATCTGCAATATAAATAAGTATTTTAGCAGTCAAGCTGATAGAATACAGCGCTAAAGCTAATAATTAAAAAAATGAAACGGTTTTTGCTGAAATGGGGAAATTTAAAAAAATATTTTATACTGACGAAAGTTTTTATAAAATGATACCACGCCAGAAGTTTTGGAAACATGCCAAGCCTTCAGTTACAGCGTTATAAATACATTGCTTAATATGCAGGAATATGGATATTCAAGATTAGTGAAAAATATTTATGAATTCCTTAGTTGTACGGAATACATTTTTGGCATATATATATTTTTGGTTTAAAAATAAGCATTTTAAAAATGTTTAAAGCAAGGCGAATTTTAAATTCTTCAAGTTATGATGGACTTCTCATATATGTAGATTATATTTCCTCAAATTCATTTTGAAATGAAGTTATTGAATAAAAATCATACAAAATCAATAAATATCAATGAAATATACCATTGATAAATTTTATTGACATACCGAAATAAAATCCTTCGTAAACACCTGCTTTCTTTCATAATCCATTTTATTAAAACAATAAATAATTCAAAGAAGAAAAAGTTATAAAAAATTTGTTCAGTATACCTTAAATTTATACGTAGAAATTTCTGAAATATTTTTTCTCAGGAACTGCATATCCAGGATTTTTTCCCTGGTATATATCCATTTCTTCATTTTCAAAAGAATGCTTTTTGTGTGTATGTGTTATAACTGTCAGTGCATAAGAATGAGACTTTCGTTATCAATCACTGTCTGCATTTTCGATGCTGAAATTTCTGAATGAAGCTAGAATGAAATAAAAGTAGTTCTGACTGAGGTTCTGCATAAAACTTTTGCAAACTGTTGATAACTTTCCTTTCAGAATATGGGTCACTCATAATAGAGGGATAATGCAAGCTGTCTAGAGCTATTAGTAATCAAAATAGCTCATAGTTCATACATAAATAAAGATAGCCCTTTAATAAATTATTTTATTATAACATGAAACATATATTAATAAACAGTACATTTCATTAGAGATGCAATTAATATATATTAAATAGAAAACATTTGATTAAATCTATTTGATAAAGTTTTCAGATATTTATATTTGTTTTTTGATTTGAATTTCATTAAAGTTTGTTATTGAATGCATTATCTAAATATATATTATTTTGTATGCTTTCTTTAAAAAATAAAAACATTAATGAAGATGAATGTATTTAATTTTTATTTAAAAAAGTTGTTTTTGGTGTGCATTTTTAGTACCTAAAATTGTATTTTTCATTAATTAATCTATAACAAAAACTTTATATCGAATAAAAACAAACTGGAAATAAATTTTTGGGATTTTTTTGTTTATATCTCTTAAAACATAATTTAAAATATTTTTATTCATTCACTACAAACATAATTTATAATATTTTTCATAATTTAAAATATTTGCACTTCATATAATTATATTTCTTTCAACCCTTATTATCTATTTCACGTAAATTTTTATTTGCAAAGTTGCATGATTCATTAGGTTTGTATGTAATTTATGGTTTTATTAACATAAAACTAACCCAATTTGATTCTTCTTATAGTTATCTCTAAATTGTTTGAAGCCAATATATTTAATTATTTAATTTCAATATTCAATTTAAATCATGTATGTGATATTGTATAGTAAGATCTCAAATTTCTGTGAAGGGAAATATTGAAATTTACAGATTTCCTGTACAGATGCAACTGTCTACACAACGTAACCTAATAGTGAAAATGACAAAAAAAAATTACCGTAGTACTCATTCTAAAAACACTCATTAAAGCAATTTTATAGTTATGCGTAATTTAATGTTTCTTTAAAGAAGATAGGAATTCTAAAATCTTATCTGTAAATAAATACTATTCTGGGAAGTGTTTCTAGCTAGGAATTTAACGAACGAATACGGGAAGTGTCTCTCTATATTAGATTATTTTTATTTGATTTTTCATTAAGTTTGGCAATTAATTTTAATAATTACTCATTTAATTTTAATTTATTATAACAACTATTAATAATTTAGTTATCACATGCAATCAGGAAATCAAATTAAAAATAAACGCCCAGGAAAGAATCTTTAAACTTAAGATTCCGCTAACATTTTCATGAAACGCTTCGTTATTCTGTTTGATATTATAGTTAACTTCACTGCGGATAGAGGTAGGGTCAGTTAGGGAATGCATTTTGCAGAATTAATCATTTTCTTCTGCTTGGAAAGATCGTATGAGATGGAAAATAGTCCTATAATTCATTTGAGTGCATAATTACATTCAGGAAGGCTCGTTAAACGATGCCTTATTTACAAATAAATGGGTTAATAAATTAGACATAAGACATTATGTCTAATTTATTAACACTAATGGGATCAATTTTGTTTTTTGATTTGAATTTAATAATGGATTTTTCGAGAATACATTTGAAATGATTAAATAAAACTACTTGTCTTTACCATAGCATTTATTTCACTGCATGTTTCCATCTATACCTAAATTCTACTTTTTTACTATTTTCAATAAAAATATATTCAATTCCATGTAATATCTAGTAATATTAAATGTTATAACTATTTAATACATTCAATTTGGAGTGATTCATAATTATTCTATTTCCAATCTTGTTGAGAAAAGACAAGAAATGAACCCTTATATATATAAAAAAAATATTTAAAAGGGTATTTTTATCAGACAAGAAATGAAATATTTAATACAAAGAAGCGCACTGAGAAATAAGTAAGGTCTAGTAGTTCAATTCAGTAGTAGTACAAAATGCTACTTTGTTTATTATAATTGTAAGAAAAGTACGTAAGAAGCGATTAATGGCAAGAAAGTTTGGATTTCACAATTTTTGAACATGGTTGTAACTAAAATTAACAATCATTCGAAAATAACAATAAGAAAAATCCGGAGATTTTTGTCTTCTTCTAGTGTACTAGTCAGTTCCTCAAGAGTAAAAATAAAATTGCATCAGAAAGTGAAATTTTGAAAAGCATGAAAGAGTTGTTCATTTTCGTTTAGAGTGCCTTAAAGAAGGCGCATGTTTCCTTATTTTCTAAGATTTTTTAAGTGCGTACTGCAGCCAATGTTTCCAGTTAATTTTTATTCCTAATTCATGTTCCTGATCCTATATGTTAGCACACTTATCCATTAAAGAAATTCTTCAATATGTTTAGAATATCAATGCGATTAAGATAGTTTCTGAACATATATTAAGAAACTAGTTATTTTCAACTAAGTTTCTCTATCAAAATTGTTGTATATTTTTAAAAATCTTTTAAAATCTTTTTAAAATACATTATAGCTTTGCAATAATAAATTTACATGGTTGAAGTTTAAAATAGAGTTGCATTTCATGGAAAGATTAAAAATTACAGGACTTCTAAATGATTTCTTATCACAATAAATCAAAAATTCATTATAGGATAGATTATCATTGATTTTTTATACTTTTAGAAGGTCGTAGACAGGGTCTGATCCCACTTCAAAGGAAATAACTTATATACTTTAAATTATATTAATAATTAATTAAAATATTACTAAACTTAAACATTATTGTAGATCCTACCATTCATATCATAAATATAGGAAGGAATGTGAATATTTAGTAATTTTAATCACAGTACTAAATATATGACAAGTGTATTTATGACATTTAACACAGCATTGGCAAATACGGCATGGATATTAATAATTCCTAATACTTTAATGTGAGAGATCAAAACCTTAAAGATTCTGTAAGGCAAGTTATTAGTATTTTAAATAATTAATTAAATCTAAAAACAGAAAACTACATAAGTTCTTATCGCCATCGCCTTTATTCTCAAAGATGCCAATTTAAAGAATAAAACCCCTCAAGAATAAAAACATTTTAGAAGGAAAAAAAAGATGGATACAATTAATAAAATAATTTAAATTTAATTAACATAATTTTCAATTATATTTTTCATTAGAAAGCTCCCAAGAAAGAAGCTGTTGAAATTTTTCTTATTTTGTTCTTATAAGTGTGCATTTTGAAAATTCGAAAACCGTGTAGAAATTTAAAAAAAAACCCATTTGTTTCTCTAATTAATGTTTCTTTTTTGTATTCAGTTGAATTAGGAATAAACAGTTAATACACGCCATCCATGAATTATTTTATGCTTGTTATTATAAAGATAGATAATTTTTCTACTTTGCTTTAGATACAAAAGTGTGTCACAAAAAAAAATGAAAGCATAACAAAAATATGTTAATATTTTTGAAAAGATTCAGTTTAAAGGAATTAATATGCATTATAAAGGAGATATTATTTTATTTCAGTTAAATAAATACATTTTTAATATCAAATGTTTACTTTTTAATATCATATAATGTTCAATGTTATTTATGTTTTATTTTTTAAATCTATCCTCAATGATGCACATAAATATGCGAAATATGAATGCATCTTCATGTTTAATGTATTCACTTAAAGGCATCGAAAATTATAGCTACGAATATTTCACTGTTTCTGTGAATATATTTTTATTCATTTCAATTGCTTTAATATTCATGAAGAAGATAAAATGGGAATAATCTAAAATATTTTCAGGGTATTCTGTTACTTTCCTGACTTTGTAACTGAACCATTAATGAATAAAACATTCCTAATTTGTTTGTGTTTATTTTTACCTCCTAATTTTCATATTTCTTGAAGTTATTTTGAATGGAGTAAATGGAAATAACATAGGCTATGATTGCTGGGAGTGTAGATATTATAGATGAGATACTGAAATTTTAAGTAAGTTTATATTGCATCACTTTTATATGAACTTCAAAAGTTTTAATATTATTGTGAAAACATTCGGACCTAGAAGTAGATTTTTATATAATTACCACAACATTTATTCAAATTTTTTTAAGTTAAGAGAAGATGAAGTGAACTGAATTAGTCAAAAATTTTGTACTGTTTAGTTTAGTTATATTAACGTACCCTTTTAAAGCAACATTAGGGCTATTTTGGGACGGACCTCGTAACTTTGAACCACGGTGATGAGGATAACACCAGAGCTGGCACCTCCCATCTCCACACCACGTGACACCAGCGGGAGGCAAATTTTGTACTGAAACTATTTGGAACATTATTTTTTTTATGTACGTAATATGTGTGTTTTTATACAGAAGCGATAGATATTTAGGAACGTTTATCAAATTAGAGTTATAAATAAATTGTTCGGAGCTTATAATTTAATTTAAAATGTCTTGATTTATTCAAGCAAAAAAGAAAACATAATATTTTCCTACTATCATTATCATATCACAGTCAATGGACATATGATAAATTTGATTAATTCGGTCATTATGCACAATTATCGATGATTTTTCATATTCACCACATAATAGATTTCTGATTATGAATAATCATAGGTAATCATATGTAATTACCAATTTAATACCAAAGTAATTATACAAGAGGCGTAACAAATGATAAATAGGCCATCAATCAATCATCGAAACAATGCAAATTTATATACAAGTCTTCGTTTTTAAAACATACATTTTTTTATTTCTGAATATTATATTCAACATAAATAGTAAAATATACTTTCAAGATTAATCTTAACGAATTTAATATTGTTATTATTTTTTTTCTTTTGTCATCTAGGTGAACTAGCATACTTTAATCTTAAATAAATTCTTGAAATAAATTATTTTTATTTATCAAGGCAGGACTTTAATCTCTACTATAGAAAATGCCTTTATGAGATTTATTCTTCTAAAAATTTATTCACATCAAAATTACATGATTAGTTGAATAATTGGAACAGCTTGATTTCTTTATTTCCAGTGAACGGAGGAATGAACTGAAAGAGATTTCTTGATTGTGGATTTGATAATTTTTATTAAAAATTCATATGATTGGACAATAAGATTCAGAAGTTTCAGGAAAACATTAATCTCTATAAACTGTTTCTTTTTTCAATGGCTACTTTATTCTTTCTCCTTTTCATATTGCTGTTTTTCTGGAGATATGATGGACTTTATAAAGAAAAAAAAGAGAGGAGCGCTGTCTAGCTAAAATTTTGGATAAAGAGTTGAAACACAACAACTGTTTAAATATTCCTAAAATTGACAGTTGAGAGGCATTTAGTTTTCTTTACCTCTTTATCAACTATTTTTTTGGTCATGATAATGGTTGATTTTAAAGATTATTTTTGTGCATTTCTTGCAAAAATAAAACAAATGCTAAATTCATTATTAAGATAAAATCTTTGAAGATTGATAAAAATTAAAAATGTGGATAACAAAATGAATGTGTAAAAATATTTTTAAAGCAATAAGTATAGTATATATTTATAATTATACTGTCTGAAAATAAAAATTTTAAATGTAATGACTTTTTCAAGCGAAATTTATGTTTCCGTGCTTTAATTTTAAATAGTCCTTTTGAATAACAAAACCTTATTTGATATGTCAAAAGGATGGTCATTAAAACTTTTATTGTGCTGCACATGTGTGATATACTGAAAAGAAAGAAATATTTTTATGAATAAATTTTTAAAAAATCTTTTTAAAAAATCCTTAATTTTTGTCTGATATATACGTGGTGAATGTTCAGATTGTCTTAAAAAATACTTAACTGAATTTAAATGACTGGTTTATGATTTTATCTGATAATAATTTTATTACTTTAAATGAAATAATAGGAAATTCAATTCTTTATTAATACGAAAATGTCTTATATATGCTAATTTTATTGTTCTAGTTTATTTAATTCTCACTATCAGTTTGTAGTTAATTTTATTATCTTGTCCCTTTTTTTTCTATTCAATACAATAATACATGCAATACATGCATGGATAATAATAGGCGCATTCTATATGCATTATTTTTCAGAATAAATTTGTTTATATCTTAAGATTCTGCATTCTACTCTGTTAAATAAAAAAAATGTGTTATTTAGCTGTAAATGAAATATTTGAATAGCAGGCATTTATTTATTATTTTATAACTATTTGATAGCCTTCTAGCAATAAGCTAGATGAACGAGGAAAACCCCTTATATTCTTTCTAAATGATAACCATGTAGAGCAGTATCCTTCACATTTTCTTGTGTTCTCTTTAATAAAGATTATAATTCCCCTTCTTCCGCCTAAATTTGAGGACCTTGGGTAAGGCTGGAAATATTTATATTTCATTGGCGAATGATATGTACGAAATATACATCTTTGGCGTGAATATAATATATTTCCCAAATCTATTGCTAGGATGTATTTTGGACGTTTTTTGCATGTCGATTGACAACAAAATTCACAATTCATATACATTTATAGTCAAAAGATAAAATACTGTATTTCGGTCATTTAAACCCTTGCATTTGTGTTTTGTTTAGTTTTGTTATATTAGCGTCCCGTTGTAAAGCAACATTATTGCTATTTTGGGACGGACCACGAAATTTTGAACCGCGGTCAGATGACGAGGACGACACCTGAGCTGGCGCCCCCTCTCCACGCCACACCAGCTGGAGGACTTTTGGCATGACGGATACAACGTGCAACAGACCCCCTTACACGACGGATCTTCGATGGAATCGGGTCTCGAACCTGAAACCGTACAGCTCACAAGCCGAGACCTTACCACTAGGCCACCATGGCCCTGCAATTGTGAGTTGCGTTTACACATGAATATATAGAACAACAGACGGCCAATTGCTTGATGGATTTGGTTCAAAATTTGGCAAGTATCTATTTTGCTGATTCTTAACCTGTTTACTAATTTTTATTTGCCTACCTCTTTGCGTTTTCTATTTATCTTGTTCATTGGATAAACACATACAAATTTGTAGACAGATAGACTTCTTTTTTAATATAATTCGTTCAAAAATTGATGTCATTCTACAAATTTTGTAGTAATTTATATTTTATAACTTACACTAAGTTTTTCTTTTAAAAAATAAGATTGTATTAAATGTCCTTAAAAACTAAAGTACAATCATTTCCTTTAAATGGATAAAAATTTTAAATAGCCTGCTTTTTAAATATTGTTACTAATTTATTTGAACTAATGTCTCAAAAATTTAAATATATGCAATTGAGAAAAAAAACCAATCATTGCTTAATGATCTCTAAATACATCAGAAATATCATGGGATTCTTTAGCTGAGATCCTTTGACATCCTTTTAGCTGAAATATGAGAAACTCATTCAATTGTTTTTCTTTCTTTATCTACATAAAAAGAAGAAAAAATGCAATTATGCGATGCATCTAACAACATCTGAGCCCAAATGGTTATTCTATTAGATATTCCATCAGCTAAATCGGTTGCCGCTTGAGCTAGATTCTTTTTCTACTGAATGTTAAGTACTTTAATGCAGACAGCTGTTCGCATAAATAGGTTAGAATAAAATGCTGAGTATTATTTATATGTTTTATTTATCAAAAGCTGAAACATTTGATTTTTTTTTTGTGAAGTTTAGATTGAGAATTTTGATTTGGGAAATGCTGAACATTATTTCCATTGTTCAATTTAATGAATTTGGGAGTTTCTTCTTCAATAAAATTGAAAATGCATTCGTTTTCTTATTATCTGTATATATAAATGCTTACAGGTTAAGTAGTTACATGATATGATTTAAACCTATTCTTTATGCTTAAAATAAAAGATTCCCCCAGTTTTCAAATACATTTCTTTAGAGTTCTCATATTCGTTTCATAATTTCTTTTCTATTTATTTACAAAAGTATTAGCTTTATTAGAAATCTAAGTTTTTCATTTTTAACTTAACAGGTGGTTGCATGATAGCTGCATGTGATTCACGCTCATTGTGCTACTTGATTGACGCTTACTATCTAATTAATTTATTCTACTTTAATGCATTTCTGAAATACCAAAAATAAGTCATCTGAGTGAACTGGTAATTTAATCGCAATTTTAAACCGTAGTAGCGAAAATTAATTACTTGTCGATAAACTCATATAAAATACTTCAGAACAAATATAGCTCTGCAAAAGTGCTTATTTATATTTTATCAATAACATGAAAGTAAAATGTCATGTTAAATCAAATAAAATTATATTAATTCATATTTTTTTTCACGTCAATAGCTTATTATAATTAACTTTATAAAACTGAGGCCGTGATAGCCTGGTTGGTAGGCCGCTGGATTGGCATCCCTTGAGGTTGTGAGTTCAAGCCCGATAACCGAAGAATCTCCCTATGTGGTGGTGGCTGGCGCACATATAAATCTGTCGTGTTCACGAAGTCATCCTTGTCGACAGCAATGCTACTGGTGGTACTGGAACAGTGGTTTAAGTCTAAATTACGTTCGACGGTTGAATGAATGAAAATGAAGTCCGCCCCGTAAAAAGGGTTGTGACGCGTGAGTAGCTAAGTCGTGCACTTGGCTCTTAAAGGCGTTACTGAAAAAAAAGAGACGCAGACATTTCGGCTTAAATTCGCTAACTTAGTCCTTGGGCGTGTTTGAGACATGTGCCATCAGAAACAACAACACTTTCTAATAATTATATAATATATGTTGTTGCGAAATGAATGTTACATCTTTCTAAATTAGGACGCTTGACCATGACGTACTTATTACTTACTCTTGCATGTCACTCTAACATTTCAACATGGTTGTCATTCAGTGATAAACATAAAATATGTCAGATAGTCACTCTCAGGAATTGCTTTATTTAAATTGCAAAGATAATTTTAAATAATAATCTTTATGCCCCTGAAATAACCTTGTTTGGCTTTACAAATCTCAAGTAAAATTGTTGAAGGTGAACAAGTTTAAATCCATAGTCTATCTTCATTTTAAACCTAATTTAGAAAAAGCTTATTTTAATAATTTTATATTGATGCGGAGGTTTTATATGGCAATTTTATTATCCATGTTTCAGAAACACTGTTTTTAAAAAACATCTTAGATAATTCTCATCTGTTAAAATTTGTCATGAACATTACAGACTGTAATAAAATATCAACTGTAAAGAAACTTTACAATTCATAGAAAATGTTTCTAAAGCATTTTGTATTTATTCTCTTTTAAAATGATGGCTATTTTATTAATTTCTTATAATTGCAATTATTTTGTACTTTTACGTTAATTTCTCGAAATTTTCAAATTGCGAAGCATTATTTTTTTTTATCGAATTAGATTTAATTGTATGTATTATTCCTGCTTGCAAGATATTAAAACTGTATTGACTGATTGAAAATATTGAAAACAAGCTTAAATTCTCAAGCAATGCTCTTATTTATATGTGTTGGATTAAAAGAACATGATGTGTTAATATTTACTCTCTGATTTCTGACTATTAGTTGAAAATAGAAGGAAAATCTAACAATATTTATATTTTTAAAATCAATAACACAATAAATAAAATCGATGTATAACAAAATAACTAATGAATGTACTATATTGTAACGAACAAAATTTAAGAAAGCGTTATTTAGAAAAATTATTCTTTTTATTTTCGAAGGAAAACGACGAAGAGAACAAAAATTAAGAACCATTCACAATGATTAAATATAATAGCTTCTAGAAACGTACAATCAATCTATGCTTGATGCTGCAAATGAATGTTACAGTTCCTTTATTTTCATTCATCCAACTTCAAGTTATTAAATCTCAGTAAACGTGCATTTAATTATATTGGAAATAAAAAGTTTTTCTTTAATTCTTAGAAGTTTCATGGTTCATTTCTTTACAATGTGGCAATATTATATTTTCCAGTTTCATGAGATAAACCACTCTTAGCTAAATATCATTTAATGACCGTTAGCTAAATATCATATAATAGTATTTATAATATTTCCGTAATATTTCACTTTTTATTACAATTGTTAAGCAATAAATTTATTAATAAAAGTGTTACATTTCCCATTTATATGTGTGATTATTGAAAAAGAATATCAGTTGCAAAAGTTCATTTATTTTTGATGCATTTCCGTTTAATATCAATTTTAATACATCTTGTAAATAATATGATTCGCTACAGCTGCCAAAAAAATGCATTTATTTTACAGGACCGAACACTCCACCTGTGATCCTAATAATATGAACTGATTTTTTTATGCATTTCTTTTTCGGTAAAAAGTAATTGAGAATTCTCCTCTAGCTTGTGTAGTTTAATAACGGAATCGATGTGGAAAACTAGCAAAAGAATTTCCAACATAATTACACCGCAGTCAGAATGTACAATGTAAAGGGGCAATTTCTGTTGAAAAGAATGCAACTGAGGCTGTTTGACTTTCACCTGGTGCATCAGACAGGTTCTCTGAAGTTATTTCTGGAATTTAATACGATTTGCATTTGGAAGCTTGCCAAATATTCAGAAGTTGCGGAGTTAATTCTATTCCTTATCATGCACGAAAAGAAGTTTTCTTTTGTCGAATATGTCACAATAAATTTAAATTTTAGAAATCTTTTTATATGGTATGAGAAAATTATTTTTCTTCTTTCTCTAAAAATTTAAATATTACACTCATTCTTCAAAGAACTTCATATTTTCTGCATTGAAATTTTCATTGTAAATTTTTTAAATTATTCTAATTTCTTTTTGGATATCTAAATCTTTGGACTGATCCTTCAAATATTTATTGTCTTTTATTTTGTGACCAAATGATAACTATTTAAATGAAATATCTTTCAATTTGTATTATGGTGCTTTATTATCAAATGCAAAGATCTTTCTGTCTCTATCAGAACTATAAATGTCACCAATAAAATACAGAAATAATTAAAAAAACTACTTCTATAAGTTGAATAAGAAATATACATAATTTGTTCACATCTAATGACATAAATATTATAAATGTTAAAAACAAAACACATACTTTTTAAAAGAAATTGCGCATCTTCATCATAGTGAGAAATTTTGAATAAAACTGAAGAAATATTTAACAAGTAAGTGTAGAATAATTGTCCTGATACCTTCATGATTCAGTCGTGATACTTACTTCATGAATACAAGAGCTTAAAAAAAGTGAAGCATTGTAAAGTTAATCAATCTTATATTAGTTTTCAGAAGCTAAAGTGAAAATATACTTCAAGGTGTGTATTCAGAAAAAAAAAAAACACCTTTTTTTTTTCAAAAAATCGGTAAGCAAAATCACGTAATTGAATAATTTGAAGAAAAAATAAAATTGGTTAGTATTTCTTATAGCAATAAAAACAATATTACAAATTGATCTTGAAATGAATTTCAAAAAAACTATAACAATAAAAGAAATTTTATCACTAAAGTAGGATTAGTAATAATCAAATGCTGATTTTTTTAAATTTTAAAATGTTAGAGAAAGAATGATTTAGAATCTAAAAAAATTATCGGATACCAAATATGGTAGCTACATTTTCTACGGTCTGTTCCACAAAAACCTGTATTCTGCGCATCACAAATCTTAACAATTTATTTTCCATCATTTAATTTACGGAAAAATTTACCAACCTAAATATACAATGACGCTAAAATCATCTCTGAATCAGGCAATTTTCTACCATATAGAAAAATTAACAAAAATTTCAAACTCTGTAGAATCAGTATGTTTATATAAAAACTAAAGAAATGCCTTCATATTTCATTTACGGTGAAAACGCTTTAGTTCTAGGACGCTTCTTGTATAGGATTATAAAATTATGCAAAATAGAGAAAGTTTTCATAGCTATTAAAATCTTATTTATTCTTTATAATTCAACTAAAATGGATTTGTTAACTTTAAAGTACGGACAGTTGATTTTTGTTCCTAAATTTAAAGTGACTGAAACTTATTTAAAGGGAATAAAAAGTTTAACGTATCCCTTCTAATTAACATGTTTATAGTTACAAGAAAGTGCATTTTTGAATTACTGACGTATTTCAATAAATTACATCAATTTCTTTCGCCAATTTTTTTAAAAATTCATAACTCTCTAATGACTGCCTTCCTTGTTCCATCATGATGCCATTTCCTACTTATATTTCTGAGTTTTAAATGGGTAATGGTTTTTTAACCACACATTGACGAATTTCAGCAAGTATAATTATTTCTTTTAATTCAATTAATGAACTACTGAGTAATGTTTGCTTGGCTTCTAATACTCGGTGCAATTGGTAATACAGAATTTTTTTTAAAAATAAGTTTTGAAAGTACACGTTAACTCCTGGTAAAAAGTTTTCATAATTTATGGCTGAATTCCGAAGATATACAAATCAAAATTATTTGCAAAATAGAAATTTTGGATTCAGTACCAAAGTGCGATCTTTCAGTATCAATGCTGAAACTCTGTTACTAGGTTAATTCAGAAAGCGAATTTTTAAGAATAAATTTCAAGTGGAAAATACATTTTCCACTTTTTATACAATTGAAAATTTTGAGCTCTTATAGCAATGATAAAACATGGTGATAAAATAAAAAATGACTAGAGAAAATTTGGATTTTTCGAATTTCATTTATTAGATGCTATTTGCTACAAACTGTTTTCATTAAAAATGGAAGATTCTTTTTTATAATTATTCTTTCGAAAGCCAGAAAGCCCTATGAAACTCAAGGAAAAAATATGAAAATGTTAAAAAAGAAACAACAGATAATTACTAATTTTCTTTTATCAAAAAAAATGATAGTGAAATAAAATAATAAACGAAAAAACTGAATACAAAGTAAACAAAAAATACTGAATATAAAGTATTTTTAATGAAACAAAAATTATTCGAAATAAATAAAGAATCAGTCTGAAAGGTGATTTATTAAATAAGTTTAAGCTATTAAATTATGATTATAGAAGCCTTTTGAGGTTTTTTTTCTGATCAGAAAAAATAAATTAGAGCATTCATCTTAATATTATAAGAGAAGAATGATTTTTTTCATTAAATGTAATGTGATAAGCTCCTTTATTAAAGAGAGAGAAAATTGTTTGTTTTCTAATGTCAAAATTATAATCAACTAAGCTACTTTGTGTAATAAAATTTGTATAATAATCCAATTTTGAACAAAATTATTCAACATTTTCAAATCACCATAACAATTATTTTGAAAATGAACAATTGCGAAAACTTTAAACAGATTAAAGAACTCAGAAAATTTATTGGGCATTGACATAAAAATGAAATGTAATTAACATAGCTCTAGAAATAAGAATGAGAAAATGCTAATATTCCAGTTCACAGATATTTATATTCCTGAAAATATCCTTCACTAATCAAATAAGAAAAAATTATTGACTTGAGATTTTATTACTCAGATAATTATCTTTTCAAAGCAAATAATAATAATAATAATAATAATAAATAAAACTGATAAGGTCTTCTAAAGTAGCATCATAGTGAATGATATAAAAATTACCTTGAGTATATCGTTATATTGCCTTTCCAAGATGCATTCTTTTGATATCGTAGGCATTTATAAAGTTTGATGAAATCATTTTTGAAACATTCTTTTTTCACTATGCTCTATATTTAAATAGAAATTCCATGCCTCGAATTATTTTATTTTTGTTGACGTGCTATTCCGCGTAATGACTGATTATCAATATATATATATATATATATATATATTTGATTGTCAAAAGGAATTTTCCCAAATTTCTTATTGTTATTTCCATTTCTTTGTTTAACTCTCCCGAATAAAGTCCATTTATAATCACGTGAAGAAAATATGGAAACATCTGTAAATATTTCATAAGTAAAAAATAAATTTTCAGCAAACAATTCATTCTTCAATTAGTCTATTGAAAGTCTACCAAATATTAAAAATAAATAAATGCTGGCGAAGTATTTTTGTTTTGAAATTATTTTATGATTTAAAATAATACAATATTTGATAACTATATTTAAGTATATAATAAAAGAAGAAAACGGCTTTTGTATTGTTATTTGTAAAGTTTACACATGGAATGCATTTTTAATTTTTAAATTAAAGCAAAATGATATTAAAATTAATTAACATACTGTTATGGTAACTACACATTTTTCCAAAATAATTCATATTATTATTCTAGAAAATAAATCATACATATTTTATAGTTTTTAGTTCGAATAACTTTACTGAAAAACATTTTTAGATTTTAAATTATCGTCACATAATAAAAAAATTAATTACAAACAATGGTAACTAAATTTTTTCTAAAATAATCAGTATTGTTAACTAATAAATATTATTTAATTTAAAAAGTATCTTTTGTTTTATACTAAATTAGTTTTACTTTTTGTAGCAATAACGTAGTGAAATTAAAAATTTCATATAAAAATTTTAAATAATGCTATGTTGAATTTGAAATAAAAGTAAAGTAATTATATTAAATTTTATGCAAATGACAGGTAAAATTCATTGAATTTTTCAAAATTTAGAATTTTTACATTAATGAATGAATTTATGTTTATTTTCCGTCCGTGCCTTGGATTTTAATCTCTGTTTCTATTTATTTATTTTTCTTTATTTAATATCAATTAACAAGAAATTCGTACTGGAAATTCTCTATTTCTCTATTTTTATAAATGTAACTTTGCCTTCGTTAGTTCAAATCTGCTTATATGTGTATAATTTCAAAACTAAAATATTATTTAAAATATATTTATAACATTTTAAAACGAAAAGCTGATTTGAATGTAAAATTGTATATTCTATTTTCTGAAAAGTACAAAAGTTTATGAATAAATGATGAAATAAATGACATGTATGAAATGCAAACGACATATGCCATAATCTTAAAAAAAATGAAAAACTTTACATATTATGAAACAGAGCGACTTCTATTTCATAATGTCTTCTTGTATTTTTCGTACTATGCTGAAGTCTAATCTAATAATACTTTGAGAAGTTTTCTGTTTGTCTAATCAATTTCCTTGACTTTTTATAAGTCAAATAACCAGATTACTAGTTTAATTTACTAGAGGGCCGACTTCGTATTAAGAGAGGTGTTGTGAGAAGATAATGAAAATGGAGCACTGTCTTAAATGAATTTGACTTTTTTTCCCCCAAAACTCTAAAGGGTATTGATAAATTTTTCTTAGAGAAGTATCTAAAAAAAATGGCTTCTCTTTCAACTTTTTTAATTCGTTAAAAAAAATCACTTTTGAGGTAATGAATAAGGATTAATGAAAATCTCCAAATATAGACAAATATAAATTCACATTTCCATATTAATCCTGATGGAAAATTCATTCAATCACATTTATTAGTCAAAATGAACCTGGACTCTTTTCTTGAAATTTTAAACTAAACTTCACTAGATAAATATAGTTATAAGAAAGTCATGAAGAGCAATTTCCCAAACGGATATTCCTTAACTCTAAATATTCACAAATTATATTTCCTTGTTTATTTGAAATGCCACAATTTTATTTTTTATGAAAAATTAAATTTAAAAAATACAGAGTGCAATAATTTGATATTGACATATATTTGAAAAATTAGTCTTCAAATTTTAAAAGAATTAGTAAAGAATAAAAATGCAAAAACCATTATTTGCAATATTAATACTAATAAGCATAACATAAAAATGAACATCATTCTGAGCTTTTTTAAATATTACAAATTATGGGCTTTATTTCTGGTGTATATAAAAAATATACTGGTTGAAAATAGATAAACTAGTTACTAAGAGGCCAGTTGTACTAGGATTGGATTGGAAGTAAAAAGATGAAATGTGCATTTAGTAATTAAACCAGATGTAATTATTTCTGTTACCTTGGAATTAATTTAAATATTTTTACTAAATGACTCCCCATTAAATGCATGCCACTCCATATTTTCTATTTTTCCAATATTTGAAAAAAGAGCATCAGGATTTATGTTAATAAAATGAAATTTCCTATTTTAAATTCATTTTCTCTGGAGTTCATTCTTGAAACTCAAATTATGCCCATAAGTGTTCTGTCATTTTGAGTTGAATGCTACAATTGAATTATTGCTCTCTATATAAGAAATAATAAAAATTGCGCTTTGAGTTAAATAGATAATGAATATTTTGATTGCATAAATATAATGTTTCTATGCCATATAGAGCGGTTTAGAGATTAAATGTGAAATGTTTTATCATTCCTCAGTTGATTTCAAATTACTTTTTGAGAGTATATTAGACAGCATTTTGAATATTCATGATTTAAGAATTTTCTCAAAAAGAACTCTTCTTTCATTCTTAGGAGCATACTAGAAATCTTGGTTTTTCAATGGCCAGAAACAGTTGGCAAGCACATTGATATCCGTCCTTATCTAACGACACCTTTCGATCCCCTAAGTGAAGTTCTCACCCCTGTTCCATGGTGTTAAAACCCGCTTTTCAGAATAATAATCCAGGTGTGAACTTTTAAGATCAAATTCCATACTATTATCTTGACTTTTGCAAATATTTCTTCAATTTATATTTGAAATTTGTATCCCTTTGGTTTCCAAGAAAGCTAGTCATTTCTAGTTGAGAGATATCCGAGTTTCTGTACTGATTTTAATTTCATTTTGATTTTGAATTTTCCTTTTTTTCCTTTTCCTTACTCAAAATCCTTCAAATATTCCTCTCCTAACAGTTTTCTGCAGTAAACCGGGAAGATAATCACAGAAAGTATTAAAAACTTTCTCTACTGTTTGATTATGCTTTACCAAATACTTTTATATGGCTTTATTTTATGCAGAATGGTTAAAGTAAATTTTCATAAAGGTTATCAAACATTTCCTTCAATTACTTTAAACTGAATTTCAATACCTTCTTATTCCTAATCCTGTATTTCATGGCAAAATAAAAAAAAAACCTATTTTCATAAAATATAAAATACTTCTTCTTTTTTTTCTCTTACTATATAATTACTATAGATACAGAAGAAACAAACTTGAGAATTATTTCAACGTCTAGAAATTATTTCTCTGAATCGTAATGAGAATTTCTTATGAAAATCCCTTTAATCCAAAGATCAGATTAATGCAGATATTTTCAGTGCTAATAGTACACAAATTGTGTTTGAAATTATGAGAAGAGTGATAAGCATGAGGAGGGAGAACGAATCAAACAACACATTAGAGATTCGAACTATATAGCTCTGCCTTTGCAATTTTTTTTAGAAATTTTCCGCTTTCCGAACTGGATTATAAAATAAATAATAGATTATTTTTGCACATAGAATTTACATAAATCAAACTATTATAAAGCTCATAAGAATATAATAGCATGAAGCATATAAATATATTCAAAAATTTTAAAGGAAAAGTATTATGAACCGTTTAAATATATAAAACATTAGAAAAATATTCAAACACCAATAATTTAAATTTGTGAATTGGTGATAAATGGTCTGCGACTGAATTTTTAAATGTTATTTTTCCAGTAACTATTAAAAATAAACTATCGAAAATGCGATAGTTTTAAGATGGAAAAGATTTATCCTTGCAAAAATGTTAAAATAGTATTCTTCATTTATTGTCTTTCCTATTGGTAAAAACTCATGAGGCATAACACTTCAAGTTTGAAAGGAGCATTAGACATTGCCTTGAATTTTTATTTGATTCTGTATCTTCTATATTCTTTTATATCACACAATGTTGTTGTTTATTTGTATTTTCCAAACATTGTTTGACAAACGATTGCATTTAAAGGAATTTTTCAAGATATTTCAGATATTTTGAACGTAAGTTACAATAAAGAAACCAATTTTAATGCACATTCTTTGCGCAAATGCATTTTTCAATAAGGAGAATAAATAATTTTAAGACATTAATGTTGAAAAAAGTTTTTATATGTTTATGCAAATTTTTATCATATTGAATAAAGATTTGGTCATTGATTTTCAAAGTATATACAGCATAAATAAATGTTGAATTGAAATATTATTTTTGACAACAATAATATTTTTAAAACGTTTATATTAAAGATTATTAATTATCTCACATTATTTTCTCAACAAGGGCAATAATTTTATAACTTCATAAATCTTTTGTTTCACAGTAAGAAAACAAACAACAAAAACATATCAAGATATTGACTAGCAGTTAAAATATTTATGGCTTTGAAAATAAACCTTTTGTTTCACAGTAAGAAAACAAACAATAAAAGCATAGAAAGATATTGACTAGCAGATAAAATATAAATGACTTTGTAAATAAAGCTGAAATCGTGTTTAAGAATGTTCTTAAATATTTGCATTAAATTCGAAATTTTTTTTGACATTAGATGTTAATCCAGCATGATTTCTTCATTTTGAAGTCGAAAGAGTAAACATTTTTTAAGAAATAACGTCAAATAAAGATGGTTGCATATCGCTCCACATACCTATATTATTTTATACTAATATTTCGCTCGATTATTAATACTGTTACGAAATGTTCTGCCTTGGGTTCGTTTGGATAGTGGAAGTTATATGGTGTGAGAACGCTCAATCAGCACGCGGCAGTAGAATAAGAAACAACGACGTTTATTTACACGAAGACACACAGGACAGCACAAAAGCGACAACTATATACAGCATAGAGACGACTATCTTCAGTCGATACGTGTAGCATACAACAGCATACAACCAGAATCTACTGCAGACAGTAGTGCACAGCTCAGTTCAGCACGAGCTTGACTCCGTCACTGCTCACCGTCGTTTCCGCCTACTCCGCTCTGTCGCTTTTACGACTCCTCCGCTCCGTCTTCGGACTTGACTTCTCTGGTTCGAGTTCGATGGAAGGCTTATCGGGGCACCCGTCCTTAAGAAGGACTATCCCCTTAATGATAGTACTGTTAAACATTGCTTTTGGTATTTTGGCATGACCTTTGATGGTTCTTGACGAGACGGTGAAGGGAGAGAGAAAGGCATGGAACTTCTGCCGAAATTTGCACTTTGCAGGTGAGGGAGAGTGGGAGAGTTGTCTTGGCCAATAGGAATGCAGGCTGTCAGGGGAGTAGGAGAGGGTGATGCAGACGGTTTTCCGAGTTATGAGGGATATACTATTGTCCATGAGTAGCCAATCAGAAAGCTGGGTTATTGAGGGGAAGTAACTTAAGTTTTGGAGCAACTTAGCCGATCAATGCATTGAGAATGATTAACTTTTTTTCTTCTTTATTTTCTGTTTCCCTCGCTAGCTTGGCGGCTTCGATTTAATTAGGGAATTCTTTGAAGATTTCTCTTAAATCCTTGAGGATTTGCAGTGTTTCTTGGAGGGAGGGGAGGTCTTCATTTGCTGTCAAAGTTGGCTCCGTGTTCTGTTTAGGTGGTGCGGTAATGGGTTGTTGGACTGGGTTTCTTGGAGTATTTCTTGTTATCTCAGCGTAGGAGGGTCTCCCGTTGATTGTTGTTAGTTTCGGGAACTTTCTGCACCCTTTCCAGGCAGCTGTGTGTCCCTTTTCCTGGCAATTTACACAAACTGGGTCTTGCAACTTTTCAGTGATGCTGCAGGATCTGGTAGCGTGCGAGCCGCCGCATTTTATACACTTTGGTGCAATTCTGCAGCTCCTTGCGGAATGATGAAAGCCTGCGCAGTTATAACAGATAGTTGCAGTTTGTTTTCTTCTGTAACTCTCGATTTTAATTTTAAGGTGTAGGAGGGTTCTTTCGTTGTAAATATTGAGGGCACTTCTGGACTTCTTAACCTCCGGGAGGAAAATAGGATAAAGGGTCTTCATCTTGTAGTTTCTTAGTTGTGAGATTCAAACAATGCTGTAATTTCTTTCACTCAGTTCTCTGGCAATTTCCTCTTTATCTGTGTCTATTGGGAGACCTTTGAGAATGTCTTTAATGGGTCTTTCATCAAAATTTTCGGAATGGATGAATTCTTCTTTTCTCTCCGTTAGCATCTCTATTATTTTAGCTCTATCTTCTTCGTTAACTGGTTGGATTGAGATCATGTTGCGAAAAAGCTTGTTTTCTGTTTGGGGGAAATTTCTATGGATTTCTTGTAGTGTCAAATTATAGCTACTTGAAAGTTTCATATTTATGCAAGCCGGTCTATTGATATTATTTTCATGGGCATCATGGTTGTGGCTCAGGATTTCATATCTGTTAGTAGTGTCCATACATTCGGGTTCATCATCTGTTTTCCTAATTTTGGCTGCCTTTTTTGGATTAACTAGTTGGAAATTATCGTTGCAAGAGTTACTTTTCTTTGGGAAAACTTGTGTTGAGTCATCGGTATTCATTGGTTTATCTTCATTTATGGCAAGGTCTATTTCAAAGTTGGGGAAATTCACGTTAGGATCTTTGCGTGCATTATATTTTTCCATAAAAGTTTCAATTTCTTTTGCGTATTTCGTGCTTTTGATTTTATGTGGGTTATGCTGGGTTTTTTCCTCTTTGTATTTCGCAAAACTACTTGAAGTGGGCGGAGCAACATTACTTGGCTTGTTGCCCCTTCACGAAATAGCTGAGTGATTATCATTGAAACCTACACTCATAATTCTCGGTCGGTCACCTTTGCTGCTCTTAGAAAAACTACTAGAGCACCTGCTCTCAGAACGTCCGTCTCCTTCCATGGCTGGAGAGGAAAATGAATGAAATGTGAATGACTTGACTTCTCTGCGGACCCTTTCATAGGTTTCAGGAGGCGGGGCTAGAAGTCTATCAACCAATCAGGAACGTTCAAGGTGTATCTCGGGTCCTACTGGACGAATCGGGAAAATTCTCGAAGTTTCGGGTATAATCTATTTTGGCACCAAAGTCGCCAAATGGTCGCCAAGTTTGTCGCCAAGCTTTGGTACTCCCGACGCGCCACCTGGACTCTGTCCCATTCAGATGACTGTAAAAGTTTCTTTCTGTTGATGGAACAAACTATGCTGGGAAGCCGAATTGCAGGTTTGTAACAATACTAATACAGCTAAGAAAATAATTAGTTTCAAAACACAGATAGTTTATAATAGAAATATTGACATAAGTTCGATTTTAATTTTCTTTGAAATAATAATTTATTTTCTTACTGACAATATTAATTATTTTCATGAAAACATAAATGTGAATATTTTCTTAAAAAATAAGACAGTTTATTTCAACTTTATCCAAACCGAATATAAAATGCAGCACATTTTATTAAAAATTGGATTCGTAAATTTGTTGATATTTCTGTTATACACTGAAGAAGATTTTTAGAACCGTGATTGAGGAATAAATAATCGAGTTTTGTAAACAGAGACGGTAGAGTGGTTGTTCTATTGCAAAATAAATAGATAAAAAATAAAAATAGATTAATTTGAAAATTGTGACGAAATCAGTTCTAACACAAAAGAAAAATATTTTTATTAATACTGGTGACTTCAAAATGTAATTATTAAGAGGCTAAAATAAGTAATTATAAATGTGAATTAATTAATTATAAAATTGTAGATATTTTAATAAAAACATACATTTTAGATCATTACGGAAAATATTTGGTAATGAGTTTCTTTTAATGCAAAAATAATGAGATGTAACATTTATTTACTTGTAAAAAAGTTTAAGATTAATTACTGAAGATTCTAAGTTCTGAAAAATTCTGAAAGGAAATTCTGTATGCTAATTTTATTTATCTTGAGATTTAGCGACATTAATTCAATCATTAACTAATATTAATAATTTCTGCACTAATAATCTAACTACTAATAAAAATTGAATTGAATTTTGGTAACTCTTATTTGTATATATTAATATAAAATTTGTACAGTTAGTGAGATGTATCATTCAATTAGAAGAATAGTTATTAAAACCATAAAATTATAGTGCTGATTTTATATGAATGCCGGATGTTTTTCATTGCTATCATTGAATTTCAAATGATTTCTACGAATGCTACAGGTTGATGATTACTAAATTCCCAGATATATCAACTAGAAAAATTAGAGAAACATAAACTGATATTATATGTCATTTCATTCATCAATACCTCATATCTTATATCTATTAGTTTGATAGGTGAAAAAAATATTATTTTTAAAAATATAACCTAAATCTAAGTACATTTCTAAGTAAGCTAGTACATTTCTGTAAATAAAATTTACTCGCATAGGCATCTAATAAGTTAGTATATATCACATCTTTCATCTAGATAATTTAAATAATATTTACATGAATCTTATTTATATGAATGTTTATTTATATGAATTTTATTTTTATGTGAAAAAATCGTGCTTCCTGAAGTTTTGATTTAATATGCACATCATATATTAATCTGGATAACATATCTGATATTTAATGGGAATCGCATCGTATTTAAAAAATTGTTTTCGCAAGATTTTTTTTAGTTCGTTTCTGGAAATAAATAGAACAATAATTAGATCATATCAGATTAATGTATATGAAAATGAGAGAATGAAATATTAGGATGGAGATTTCTTTATTTCTTGTTTTTATTATGGTATGAATGAAGCATGGTTTTATTTTATGTCAGATTTGTTTGGTTACTGACATCCGATGATATTAGGAATTGGATTTCATTATGAGGACAATTTCATTTATTTCTAAGTTTTAAATACTGCTATTAAACTTGAAGTTAAATCTTAACTTTGTTTTAAATTTTATCTTTGTTAGAGCTAACGTTTTTTGAAATGCAAAATGTAGGAGATATTGCATTACTGTATGACAGAGGGAATTTAAATATTTGGAAGAAATTTGAATCATAAATATGAAATTTAAATAAAAATTTAAAATTTAAGTATAAAATATTACAGACTTACATAAAATTGTAAAATTACATGTTTAAGAAAATGCAAACTTATAAAATATTGAACTTTTGGAATATCCAGAAGTATTTTATGCATTGTTCTTGAATATAGAAATAAAATCTAATTTTTGAAAATTTCTTTGTGAATTATTGAACAGGAAATATATTTGACATTTGAATAGCGTTTCAAACAAAATATACTCGGGCAATATTTAAAAAGCATTTTAGAATAGAAAGAAAATTAGATATCAAATTTATCTTGCAATTGCATTGATGTGGCCAAAAAATTGTCTTAAAGAATTTTAAACTATCCAATAAGATATTAAATTGGAATGTAGTGCATTTATTCTTGAATTCGTTATTTACATTTACGTTATTACATTTATTCTTGAATTCGTCTTGAATTCGTTAAATTTGTGTCAGTTTTAATTGTGATTTTTTTTCATTACAAATATACGCTTAAAAATACACTGGTGAGCAAAACTTAAGCAACAATGCAAATTTTAAGCAGATAGCCATGAAATTGCAGAAAAGGAGTTCTTGCGATCAGTACAATGAACACGTAATTCAAGAAAAAGGTCATGCGTATGCAAATATCAGGAACAAAACGTCACGGGCGACGTGAGCGTACGTAAAACACGTGCTGAAGGCGCGTGCAGCTCAACAGGAAGGACGGAGACGCAATTAAAGACATTCGCTGCAAGTGTACGTGAGTTAATTCGTGAAATATACCTTGCAGAAATCACCTGGACGATTTCACACGTGGAAGAATGATCGGAAAGCTGGAGGAGGGGCGTAGTGTGACCAGCGTTGCTGAAGAGTTCGGAATCAACAAAAGTGTCGTTTCGCGCGCTTGGAAAGCCTTCCAAACCACAGGTACAGCTGTGAGAAAGGCTGGTGGTGGCCGCCCCAGGAAAACAACTGCAGTGGATGACCGACATATCGTCCTGCAGGCGAAATGTACCCGAAACCAGTCAGCAAGCGCCATTGCTCTGCAACTGTATGCAGCAACGGGACGACAAGTGCCGCGTTTTACTGTGTCCAGACGCCTTCACAAAGGTAGCCTATTCGCCCGCCGTCCTGAACGCTGCATCCCTTTGACAGTTTCCCACCGGCGGCACCGTTTAGAATGGTGCAGGGAGCACAAACACTGGACATCTCATAAATGGAGTCGTGTCCTCTTTACAGATGAGAGTCGTTTTAGTGCCACAAGCGATTCCCAAGTGATTTGGAGAGAGGTCGGGACACGGTTTCAACCCAGTAACATCACGGAAAGAGACCGTTTCGGTGGTCCTGGAGTTGTCGTCTGGGGAGGAATTATTATGACTGAGTTCCACTTTTTCGACAGAGGTTCTGTAACTGGAGATCGCTATTGTCAGGAGGTGATCCTTCCCTATGTGCGTCTGTTCCGAGGTGCCATTGGATCAGACTTCGTTTTTATGGATGACAATGCACGGATACACAGGACTCCTGCTGTTGAGGAGCTTCTGGAAAGTGAAGATACCACACGAATGGATTGGCCGGCGTGCTCCCCTAATTTAAATCCGATAGAACATGTGTGGGATGCTTTGGGGAGACGCCTTGTGGCACGATTACAACCTCCTGGGAACAGCCGACAACTTAAACAGATGCTAATTGAGGAATGGGCACTCTTACCTCAAGAATTGTTGGACAATCTGGTGCTGAGTATGGGGAGACAGTGCGAAGCAACCATTGCAGAAAGGGGAGGGCATATCCCATACTAAGGAACATCTGCTTGCTGTTCTTCCCCTTGGACAAACAATCATGTGTAACGATATTGTGAGTTCAATAAAGCCTTTTTTTTTGTTTGATTCCATACTGTATGCATTGTATTCATTTCTGCGCAACTATGCTTTCGTCATTCTTTCAGAACAAAATGCTGTATCTCAATTCTGAATTTCATGCCTCTGAGATGATTTCTCATGAAGTTATGGCAAAAAACATACCTGTTGCTTAAGTTTTGCACACCAGTGTATATTAATTATTTTTTATTAATTATTAATGTTTTTTTTAAAAAAAATGAAATAATATAAAGAAACCCTGTGAAAAAAATTATCTAAATATTTTTTTTTAATTTTATCCTTACATATAATCAAAACTATTCATTGATTTAGAAATTTAACATACCAAGGAGGAAATATTCAGTCATTTAGTTGATGTATCATGATTAGGGAAGCATTCATGCATATACATATCACAAATAAATTAAACCAAATTTATTTACTGATTTTATGACACAAGAGAATATCGCAAGCACTCTAGCATTATTAGGCTTAATAGAATATTACGTATGGATGCTTAACTAAGCTTATGCATTAAGCCTATTGCTGGAATTGATGCTGCTAATAGTCCTATTGATTGAATTATAATTAACTTGTGAAATGTACAGTTGAGCTTGAAATAAAGGTGCTTATATTTAAAGATGAAGTATAGATTCAAGATACATCGCATTTAACAATGTTCTGAATTTATAAATTACTTTCTCAAACCCGGGCAGTAATATTATTACGATTAATAAAAAAATGAATTATTTTGAAAATAATTTTGTCATTAATATATTTATGATTAGTAAACATTATGAATATTTTCTGAATAATACAACTGTCTAAATTATAATCATAGAAGATATAAAAATTACTTAAAATTAGAAGGAAGTAAACAATTCCTTTTCAATATTTTTTTAATTAATAAATTAAATCAAACATTTTCTATAAAAATATTTTTTGATGTATTCTAACTATCTGCATTGAATTTAATTGATTCCTCAATTTGTATTGTATCGTTCAACACCAAAGACAATTTTAAAGCAGCAAATTGAAAAAAAATAAAGTGAAGAACTTTTACTTAATTTAGGAAAAAATAATGCAGATTCTGACATAAAATCATCTTTTCTAAAATTCAGTTTACTAAGTTTGAATCCAGAGTCTCTATTTTGAATTTTATTTTTTTGTGCAAATAATAATTAACAATGTATATATATATATATATATATATATATATTCAAATTTTAATTAATTTTTTCTAATATTTTTAGTGTTGATTTAGACAGTAATTCCAGAAAATATACTTATTTTATTTTTTTGGGTAATATAGAATTATTTTTTCTATACCTAAAATCTAAATTTGAATCTATATTGTGTAGAGTAACAAGATCAAATATCTTATGGCGCATCTTTACTGCAAATATCAAGTTTCTGTTGTTAGCCTTATTAGAATTATTAAAACTGCTATGTAATCATCATTTCAGTGGTCAAATTAAGAGAATGAACGGCTAGATAGATGAATTACTAAATACATTGTTTTGACATTTTTAATATCCCTTCTAAATTGGATTTTGAATGATTTACCTAATTATACCTATTCATTCATTTAAAATGTTCACTTGTAGTCTTAGAAATAAAATCTAATTTAGAAAAAAAAATCATGCTTTCTAAATATTTCAAAACACTCTTTAGTAAATCTTATATATTCTCAAAAAAAGTAAAATAAACAAAAAAAAGAGAATCAGTAAAAGAAAGATGTAGTCTGCTGTGTGTGCTTTGAATAAAAAATATTCTAAAATTGCCAAGAAGAGCCGTGCCAGACCTATATGGAGAAGCTATATATGTGATTCATAAGTTTCTATGGCCTTCCATTTAATCCTTGTATTTGTTTATTTTGTTTCTGAAGAAATTGCCCATTTGCATAGTTTAATTTACATATTTAACAGTTTAATTAGTTGGATTAAGACCTTTAATGGCCGCTTCAGACGACTCTAGAGGGTCATAATGGTAAAATCTAAACTCATAAATGAGCATGTAGTTCATTCTTGTTTCATTCAGAAAGGACCTGATTAATACATTTAATTTTAAAAGAATATATTGCAAGAGATTTTTGAAATCGGTGATTTATGCTTTGTTTCGTTTTTCTTCAAAACCCTTGCATGTTCCAATAGAGATTTTCAAGAGCAAATAAGAACAAAATTTAAATAAAAAAAAGATTGCATCAATACATTTCCTTGACGAAAGTACTGTACAGTGAAAACCTTTTGTGCATAGAACAATCTTAAAAAGCCAGTAGTTGCAGTTCTGTCATTTTTTCCTTTAATGTCATTTAATAAAATTCATATATATTTAGAAATAAGTGTCATTCGGAAATATGGCATTACTTTTCTCAGAATAATTGAAATTCCTTATTTGTAAATTTAAGGAGTAAATATTCAATGGCAATAATTAATCTGAAAGTCAATTTATTCTTAAATAAAATTTAAATACTGCTGAATTGTAAATTAAAAGTAGGTCTTTAAATTACATAATTCAGCTTGTTTAAGCAGAGTTTAGGTTTAATAAATTTTATTTTAACATTAAATTTTTATTGTTTTGTTCCGAAGTTTTAAATTTCCTTTCATTTCTTCTTTTTTTTTATTTCTATCATCTTGTGCTAGTTGTATAATGGGTCTATTACTACTTTTGCTAATTGTTTTATATTTAACGAAAATAAATGGTATCCGATTATTTTTGCGTTTATTTTAACTACAAGTGATCTGTTGTATCTGAACATCTAAGGCAAAGTTGCCAAACTTTATATTTCCCTTGTAGAGTAATTCATATTATAAACGTCATAATTCTTATAATTTTAAAAGTAATTTTGAATAATATTTAAAGTAAATTAAGTAAATGTTCCCTTAATATTAAAGAAAGATTTTAATTAATAACTCATAAATAATTATTTGATTTCAATTAATATTCATTCTTAAAATGAAATTTGTTTTGCATTTTTCTTGCATCTTTTATTCAAATTTATATTGATTTATAAAAATGTATCTGAAAATCTATAATAAACGCAATACAGAATTAAAGTTTCTGAGACTATAAATCTAGCTGTTTTATCTGTAACTGGACTAAAAAATACGAAACCTGCTTATTAGCATTATTTTTTGGTTTTATTATCGTTCAATTTCAATGTTTATGTCTTAGTACAAATATTTCACTACTGTTTTTTTTAAATAATATGATATTATTAGTAAACATCAGAAATATTTTTTTTTTCAAGAAAAAGCATTTTGAAAGTAGAATAAGTAAGAAATGAATCGAAACATAGAGAAAAAAAAAGCATTGGTATTGTTTTTATCCAACAACATAAATGTCAGTAAAAATTTCATATGTTTATAATTTAGATGTGAGATCTAATATTTTCAAAATATTTTTCAAAATTCCTTATGCTAACTATTTTTTACTTACAGAGAAATATGTCTAAAAATAATTAAAATAAAGAAGGAAATATTACTATAATACTATTAAGAATACTGATTCACCAAAAAAATGTAAAAATTCAATGATAATTTTTTTTAATAAAACTTACATTTTTCTATTATTCTACTGCTTCAATATTTACAAAAATTTTATTTATCTGGTAATATTTAAAAGATAGTAAAGAACATTCGATGTAATCATTCATTTTCAGTAAATTCGAAAGAAGTTCTTATTTTGATACAATGTAATCATTCATTTTCAGAGACCCCGAAGGAAGTTCTTGTCTTCTGCTTTACGTTTAGAAATTTTTTCATTCATATAATATAACAGAAAATTAAATTATATAAGAAATAGTCACTTATTCATAATTGCATTTTTTATTTATATTTTTTAATGGGAAATGAAAGAATAGAAATGTCCGAAGAATTTTCTACTACATACCAAATACAGAGAGAGAAATTTCAGCACATCTTATGTAGAGATTTTACAAGAGAATTTTAATCAGAATTTCTTAAAAAAACAAAATATATAAATAAAACACATTTTAAAAGAAACTACTACAGAATATAAGGCGATGTAATATATATAAAATATTTAAATCCATTAAATATTTTTCAATAGATTTAACTATTTTCTTCTTAAATATTTTTCTCATTTCTTTTTCTTAAATATCTTTTGTTTCTATTTCTGCATAGTTTTACACTGATCTAAAACTATGTAAAAAGCACCACTTACTTTTTTTACAGATAATAAGGGTATTTAAGGAAGGAATTATTTCTTAGAAAGAATCTGTGCAGGTGCTCTATTCTTTTTTTTTTTTACTTCTCGTTATATCCTTCATGCTTTTTTAATTCTTAAGCTTTGATTCTTTCAAACCCTTGGCACGATGTAATACACATAAACTGTCTTTTTCTAGTTTGGTTGTCTTTAATTGTGTACATTTTATTTGAATTATACTTTATTACACATACTTAAACATTGTAAATGTAAAATTTATTGTTTCCCTTATAATTAATTCTTCCTTAAACATAAGAAAAAATAAACGCTTATAAAAATTATGTGTACTAAATTGGTATGAATATATACAAAAATGAGAATGAAAAAATTTGGTTTTGTGTTTTTATTTGTTTATTATTTTTTTAGTGCAAAAAGCTGTATGCCGACCTTACATATCGTTACGTAACGATAAGTAGCAAAATATAATGTCAAGATACAAGCAGATTCACAAATAAATAAAAATATATATTTATATTTATGTGTCGCCTTTTAGATCAAAATTAGTGTATAGGAACTATGATGTTAACATTCAAAATATTATATGGAATTAAAATGCTCCAAATCATGTATTTTAACTATTCATTGAGTAATTCAATTCATTCATTGAGAATTTAAACTCTTTTTTTTAAATTACAGGGTATCTTTTAATACTATATTAAATCTCCTTTCAAAGAATAAGTATCAAAATTTAACGTTGACGTAATGTGTCAGAATTAAACATAAATTTTATAGTTTTTAAAAACTCTCCCCAAAAGTTAAAGGTTTAGAAGGGATTACTCCTACTTTACCGATTCTAATTAAACATAATCTTCGATAGTTTGGCATTTTCAGTGAGAAACTCTAAACAAAATTCAAGATTACTTTTGAAACTTAAAACTAAACTGAAGGATTAACTCCATCTAATTAGATGATTCTGAGGACACAAGTCAAATAAGTAGTTCTTAATTAACTTAAAGCCATTATTTGAGAGTTATTAAGAAATTAATCTTTAGAGATAATCCTTTCTTTGTATGTAAAGAATTTGACGTAATAAAAGTTAAAATTACAGTTTATGAATTAAAGCGATGAAAGAATATTATTAAAGTTTTAAAATAAAAATGACTATTTGTTAACTAATAATTAAAATAAGCATTCTCAGAATTGAATTACACTTGAACGAATATAGTAAAAGTCATCCTATATAAATGTTTAAATCAGGCATTGTTCCGATAAATAACAACTTGTAATTAGAATTCCCAAATCGCATTACGCCTTATTACAAATTTGTACATATAAAATGATGAACATTGTCACTTCAGGAAATTACCACAATAAGGTGGAAATAAATTTATTTAGAGATAAAAATAAAGTATATATATTTTTTTTTCATTTACTAACACAGCAGCAAAAAATGTATTTCAGACAGAGATAAATTATACTGATTTTTAATAAGATATATCATGAGTTCGTATGAACTTATTTAATTTTTCTGGGATAAAGAGTGATAGAAAACAAAATTTTACTATAAATTTAATTTAAATAAAATAAATGAAAAAAGGCGGTTAATAAATTTATGGGATGTTTTATTGACTAAAAATTGATGGTATAAATTAATTACAAAATAAACTCAGTTTAATTTCCTATTGCCTATTTAAAAATTTTATAAGTTCTATGCATTAAATTTGTCTTGCCACAATTCCTAGAGGATAGAATAGTTGTACCAATAATAAATAATGACACATTTTTGCAATTTGGAAAATTTAACGTGTAGAACAAAAATGCATTTGCAATAAAAAATAGATTATTTAGATGAAAGACCGCAAACATTTTATTTCCGTTTATATGAATGTGTTTATATTGCTTAAAGAAGCGAGTTAGGTGCATAGTATATAATTTTTATTTAGATTATTTATATTTCCTGAGATTTTATTTACTTTTTTTACATTTAGCTTTTAATCTTCAAATAAATGTTCAAATAAATATTAATTTATTAATTTTCTCAGGAGTTTTCAATTAATTTATTTTTGTATCTATATTTCTATTAACGATGAATGTCTGAGAGTCGTTAATTTCGTCGTTGTAGGTCAAACGATTTGGATTTGAGAGATCAAATCCAAATCGTTTGACCTACAACAAAGAAATTTTCCACATTTATACCTTGGAAAATGAAAATTTCCTCGAAGCGATTTTTGAGATTGTAATTAGAATTATAATTGATTAAAAATTAATTGATTTCTTGCTCTTTTCCCTGTATAACTTCATAAAATATTATAGCAAATAAAATAAATTTTACAACATTTACAAATTTTTAAAATAAAGTTTAATGATGATTTGATAGCTGTGAAAACTTTTTATGAATGTTGACATTTTTTTAAAAATACTTATTCACTTAACTTTTATCTATAGATTATATTTTTGCCCTGAAATTCAAACCATTTAAGCGTTTCGCCAAATATTTAATAGATTGAATTTCTTCCTTTGTTGAAAATTGAAGGAGAAACATTCTTATTAAATCTTCGCATTTTACATAATGAATGAAAAGTTACAAATGTGCAAAGTTTAGAAGAAGATGAACCATGTATTTACGTTCATAATAGCTTTAGAATGTCATAGAAATAGTCTCCATTGCAGTGATCCATGTACACAATAAATAGAAGATATGCTAGACTATTAAAATTGCACGGCTTTAATGTCTGAAAATTTTATATAATCATGGAAATGAAGATCTCTCTGACTAAATTGAAAAAAAAAAATCAATATTCCTGGCAAAGCAATTAGTCGCAAAGGTATAATCATTTAAATGCGTGTACTCTTCACATATAGAAAAAATGTAAGACTCTGTACTTTTAAAACCAGTGTTCTATTTTTATCTAAAATCTATACCGAATTGAGAATAGAACACTACTTTACATAGCAGAAGATATTTTAGATATTTGAAAAAAAGATGCATTCTAGTTTTCTTTTTTAAGTTAGTTTCAAATTTAATTTAAATAAATAGATTTATTTCCAGTAAGTATATTTTTAAAAATAAGATAATCTATTCAGTTATAAACATTTTTTAATTACTAATTAATTTTATGCGAATTCAAATTTGTATATGCACATTTAGTGCAGCTATTAAATCCCATTTTAGTCATGCTGGCCAACTATCCGATAAATCTAATTCTTTTCAATTCTTTATTTTGCTGAAAGGCTATTTCAACTAATGTGCTAGGAAGAAAGAAATTTATGTTTTTATTGTAATGTTTAATGCAAGTATCAATTGCTTGAGAAGTCGCAATATTGACTTTTACAACAAATTTACAAAGTTGAGGTGTAAAATGCATTCATGAATACAAACCGTATTCAGTACGCTGGTTATTATAGTAGAATGATTTATTATTATAGTAAAAAAACAGTGCTCAGTAACCACGGTCAATAAATTCATGGTTATGCCGTGATTATGAATGGAAAAACTGACCTTGAGTACTATAAATATGTGTGATATAACGTTTAATCAATTCTTTAAGTAAATTCCAATTCAAAAATTACAGATGTCTGAAGATCTCGCAAGATAAATATGCTGAAATGTGATTGGTAGCATGACCTTTGAAAACGCCATCTAATATTTTTTTTTCATGCCAGCAGCAATAGGTGAGAAAGAAAACAGAAATACAGAGATAAAAATCATATTTCAAAAGGATTCTGATATGATCGAAGGGATAGAAAAAAGATTTTCTCCATCAGTGATGTATATCGATATTTAGTTACAATGAATGTCATTAGGTGTCTCCTAGTTAGTTTTAGAAGAAAAATTTAACCAGTTTAAATTTTTTACTGAATCCTTCCCATAACATCAAACGGGAAATTTCATCACCTAAAGTAAGGTGAATGTGTTTATTCATTTCTGCATTCCTATGAAAATGTGATTTATCAATCCATAAAATATCTCAAGTCTAAGTCATATAGAACTCACAATAATGAAGGAATTCCATTAATAATCAAGACATAAAGAATAATCAAAAACTGATGAATAAGCTGTATTTACAGGAATATTGCATGATTTTCCAGGAACCTGATGATCAATAGCATTCGGTTGATCTATTATTGTTGCAATGAGGTGACAGTTCGTTTTGTCCATGAAAATTGAATATCTCTCCATTTCCGCCCATGATCATAAAATCTTCATGACCTCTGCAGAAATAGTTTCTCTTTATCTTCGAGGATGATCAGCCGCCGATCTAATATCTTTTTATTTCCTTACCAGCTTTCATATTTCTCTTGGGGTCATTGCATCGTTGTAAATGAGTTTCAAATCTTGAACTCTCCACAATAGATTCAGTGCAGAATATCATCCTGATAAATTAGATACACTATTAAATATCAGTCATTTTTCCTTCTTTTCTAAAAGATACAAAGGTCACAGGAGTCGAAAAAAATTGCAAAATTTACATTAGCAGAATTTCATTATAAAACATGCTATGATGGCAGTTTTCGTACACACACACACACACACACACACACATATACACACACATATACACACACACACATACACACACACACACACATATATACACACACACACACACATATACACACACACACACACACACACACACACAC
>JAPMOR010012255.1:145230-157118 GCA_026543865.1 Argiope aurantia | reverse complement strand
ACAGTTCTGAATATAATAAATTTGAACATATTAAGAAAACCTAGTAGTCGTAATATGTTTAAAAATTAATTTATTCAAACAATTTAAAATAAGTAAGAATATGCAAATTAAATGAGAGTTGAGATTTAAATTATGATACAAATTTTTGAGTTATTATAAAAAATAGTTATTTTGGCTCTTAAAAATGCGATTAATTCTTCTTAAACGAAACAGGATGAAATCATTAACTTGAAAACTCTGACAGTATTGCTCTTTTGATAAATTAAAGGTAACTGAAGTTTATTTAAAATGAAAATGAGCCTTAAATTTTCATTCCTTTCACTTCAATTAATTGAAACAAAAATGGGAACTTTTGAATCCAAGTCTCTCTTGAAACGATTATCTTTGCGTAAATTATTTTAAGAATTAATTTGTCTCTAATAGCTGCCTTCATTGTTACTCTTACATGAGTAAATTACCGAGCTTGGAAATGGATATCTCTAATTGCAGATTGCCGATTTCCAGCCTTTAAACATAATTATTCATTGCAAAACTAGTTTCTATTGTTACTATATGCTTCTAAGAGTTTGAACTCGGAGTAATTGTTAATCCAGGACAAATTTAGATTGCTAAAATGACATCGAGTTTTAAACCTACTCGAGTTTTATTGAGTACACAAAAACAATTTTTAAATACTTATAAAATTAAGTACCAAGCTGCAATCTATGAATACCAAAACTGAGTTTTTACCACTAGTTTTATTCAGAGTTTGTACACTTTTTACAAATAAAATAAAATCTCCGCTTTTTTTTAAAATTTTTGAAATCACATAATACATTTAAAGAATGATAATAAAGCATAACACAATAAAACGAGGAAAAATGGATTCGTTTTATTTCATTGACTTATTAAAACATATCATTTTCTTCAAAATTTTGAATAATTGCTAAAAATGAAAAACCATCTACTAGCTTGAAAACTAACGACTCCATTGATATTTGGCAACTAGATAACGTTGAAGTCTTTAAGAAGAAAATAGGAAAAATTTTATTAAGATCTTCACTTCCTTTGAAGGTAGACTTGTAAAATTGTTTGCCTTGTAAAATAGAAAAAAGATAAAGGTTCAGATTTCATTCCTAATTTAATAATATGAGATTACTTTTTTAAAAATTTTAAATAAAATGGATTCTTTTATTGAAAAACTTACTCATTTCTGGTATTTCTAAAAAAGTAACAAACTATTTATTGCATTATTATTAATAATATAATTTTATATGAAAAATATGAATTAATATTCGGAATGAAAGTAATTTTGAAAATTTTTAATCCGTTTTAACATTTTTTTTTCAAATTTGCATTTGTAAAATTGTATCAAATGATATTTATCAAATCTATTATATGTGAAAAGAAAAAGAAAATAATGTTCGATATTTTCAATTGGATTTAGGAAGCTGGATGGAATTACGCTTTAAATTCATTATAAATAATGACTTTGCTAATTATATATTTTTATCGCAATATATCACGAAATAAATGCATTATAATCTATTCTATTTCATATTTACATCAAAAATACACCAAATATCCATTTATAAAATGAAATTGGGAAATACTTAATAATATGGTAGACGCGAAATTACTTGTCTTATATTTCTAATATTATAGAAAAAAGGTTAGAGCTTGCAATTAAAAAATCCAGGTATCACCGATAAAGAATCAATGCATAAAAATTTTGTTATTTATTTAAAACTCGTAATATAGGATATAAATGAGCACAGCAGGAAGATGATAATAATGTAATTCAAAGGTATTTCAACTCGAAAAATGATAAAGAAAATATTTTTACTTCTTTAAAAAATAATAGGAACGATGCTTTATATTCATGAATAAAAATCTCTTTTCTCTAACAAATATCATTGTCAATAAATGGAGCGTGAGAATTTAATATAATTAGCTAAGCATTTCCAGACTGCAGATTCCACTGACATTTAGTTTATCAACTTCCGTGGTGACACTGTCTCTATTTTTATAGTGCCCTTGTCTGACCCAAATTCCAGCGTAAGCAGAATCTGTTCTTGCTATAAGTAACTTCAAACAGATTAAGGGGCTTAGAAAACTGATTGGAAGTTTCTGTAAATATCGAATGTAATTAACATAGTTCTGGAAACTGCTCAATGGTATTTAATTAAAAAGATTAAAATAAATTAAAAGATTATAAATAGTTAAAATTTTACATCATACCTTTATATAAAGTCTATCAATATGCCAGAATATAATTTATCTTAACTGGTACAAGCAGTAGGAAAATATATGTGGAAAAGGCAATTGGATTTTCTAATTAGATTTTAATCTTTCAAACAACATTTGCATATTTTTTCTTGGATTTTAATTTAAAAGCAAATATTAATTACTACTTTAAAAATTGTTTTATAGGTAAATAAAAAATTAGAATGGCAATGAGCATACATTTCTGTGTGCAGATTTTCACATTTTAAAAAGTGCTTTTCGCTTAAAATTCCCATCTCGGAATTTTATTTTTCTGATGATTACTTTTTGTAAATAAAATCTAAATATCCTTCTAAAGTAATAAGATTCTTGTTAACATATTGCCTTTGTAAAACACTTCCATGTTTGGAGGATTTTGAAACCATTTAATATCCTTCACAACAGCCATTTTGTGAAACATAGCTTTTTCATTATGCGAAAATTTTAAATGAAAATGCCGCTTACGGTTCCATTGCGTTTATTTTCAACTTGATTTCAGTTTTGATTCTGATTCTCAATATCCAGGAATTAGAAAATTTCTTCGATTGAAAAAATATGCTTTTTATTCGGAAATTTGGTACCTATAATATTTCTTCTTTGTTGGTCTCTTCTAGAAAAATACCAGTTATTTCATTCCATAAGAAAAATATGAAAGAGTTTTATGAATTCATTATAGTTTCAAAACCAAATCTCATTTATTGATCGTGATGACTGGCTACCATACAGTAAATAAAGAAAATATTAACAGGAGTATAATTGGAACCAAATTATTTTTTCTGCAATTAGCCTTTCTGATAATTAGCTTAATTGAACCATTATGTGCACATTTGCCTTATTTTTTTATCTCCTCCTAACGTTTTACGCAATGCACATTCCTAGAATTTTCGCACGTTATCTTATTTTCTAGTTCAAGAAAGTCGATATTATATTTCACCATTTATAAAAAGCCATTTTATAGATAGACATTATTCTGAGAATGTCGGAATTCTTATATACTATACGAATATCAATCTAAATTTATTATCAAATATAGCTATGAAATAAAAAACACAAAATAAAAAGTGAATATGAACAATGGGGTATCACCTTTTCCTTTGTCTTTCATCGGCTGTTTTTTTAAAAATTGTTTAAAAGAGAAAAGCTACAAAAAAAAATTTTTTTCAGTACAACTCGGAAAAAAAAAGGTCTTTGTTTAGTAATTTCTGAAATATTTTCTCCTCTGAAATGGGTATGCCTCAGAAACATTTTCCTGATATATATCCGTTTCTTCGCTTTCAAGAGACTAATTTTTCTTTACGTATCTCTGTCAGAGCATAAGAATGAGATTCCCGTCGTCAATCACTGTCTCCGTAATTTCGTTACTTATATGAAGTTCTTGGACGCAACGAGTGCAAAGAATACATCAGTAGCTTTCACTAATGTTCTTCTTAAGAGTTTTGCAAGCTGTTGATAAGTTTCATTTTAAAATATGGATCTATCATATGAGAAAAAAAATGCTTTGTGTTATAAACATATTTGAAATAGCTCACAGATAATTAACGAAAAAAAAAGTATTCTCGTATCGTAGTTGATTTGTCTGTAACACAAAACAATAAATGAATTTAATAATAAACACAAAAAATAATAGATCTCTTCAATTACATTTGCCTTGCAAGCACCTTTATTTTAGGCTAGTATCGAATAGAGTTACAGAATATTTATATTTTTCAGCAGATTTTCGAAAAATGTAAAGTTTGTTTGGGGTGAAAAGCCTTTCAAATCTACGACAAAGTGATATTACGAGAGTGTTTTATAATACGTAAACACATCTTTCTTTTAATTAATTTATGATAAAATTTCAAGCTTATTTTGATATCATAAATCATCTGTCATGATGTCTATAAATTATTAAGTATTTCAACATAGAAAAAACGATTGTTTCTGTTCAACAGAAGCAGTCATCGATAGATCTTAGTAGTAAGTAAACGAATTTGCAAATACTTTGTATCATATCTCAGTAACAAAACTAAAATGAGAGCATAAATTTGGAGCTAGGCAATCTGAAAAAATCTATATATATTTACGGATCTTTAATATTTTTGAACATTGAGCTGATAGGATTAAAAAACATATGTAGATGATTTTAACAAAAAATAAACTAAAATAGAGCCGATCCAATAGATATTTAATACAAAGTCAGAATTGCCAAAATTGCTGCTAGATGGCTATGGGAAATTTTATCTAAAGCTGAAATACTAACTGGAAGCATCATTCAGACTGTTCAGTTAAAACTACTGCTAATGAGGATTGTCATACATCGATAACAATAAAAAAAAACTCTTAAAATCTGCTGTCAGGCTAGACATAAAACATGCAAACATACATGTACTTCAAAAACACAATAAGCAGTGACAATAAGATTGTACCATTTTTAGTTTACTATTCTAATATCAGTTAGATGTATTCCATAGAGTTTTCTCTAAATATAGTAATGGTATGAGTAGTAATGTGAGCAATAAAATAAACTATTCAGCCGAGGAGAAATAAACATAGATTAAAAATACATAGAAAAATATTCTTCACTTATTGTCAATAATATTCATTGCTATATTTTAAACATCACTACATTTCATGCTAGCTTTTTTTGCCAAAAGCATGCAGTCTGACCTTCATAAAAGTGGTGATGACAATGTCCGATGATGATGCCATAGAAAAAAAACTATGAATACACAAACACATTGGTAAGCTCTTATAATGACTCATTTGCATTATGTCTCGAAATATGATTTCAAGTTCATGAATGATAATACCTACTCTCTTGACGTGCAAATGTTGATTATCTTCTTGAAATTGGAGATATATATATAAAATAAAAAAAGGGTTAAAATGTTTTGTGCTCTCATCCAATTTTAGTCTCGTAGAAAATGTTTGGAACACAATTGTGGGTTGAAGCATGACAAAGATCTAAAACCACTTAGGGAAAATAAAATTCGCCAAACATTTTGATGTATCACATAGAAAAGAATATGAAGAATTTATGATGTGCATGATTTACAATTATAGAGAGCTATATATAACTTCTTTTCGGCAAAAAAAGGAAATGTGCTATCAAATTCTCGGAATTCTTCGACATATTTCTCTAAAAACATTAATTCGCAAATTTTATTTTTATACCCTCATCGCATTTCATGAATAGTCACAGAAATTTGTTATTTTCAGCATTGTGCTTTTCATTTCAAGCTTGTTCATATTTATATCTATGACAATTCTAGCAGAAAATTACAATTTATTCTTTCTATATAAAATGTTATCTCTTAATTTAAGGACGTTACCATATTTAAATATTTAATTTCAATGTAAAATTTAAATAAAATTCCACATGTGATTATTAATGAATAGGATCTAAATTTCTGTTAAGGGATAGTTTCAAACTTTATGATTTTCAAATTAAGCACAACATTCGAAAAACTTAAGGAGATGAAAATTACCCAAACGAATTTCGAATTTTTATTATTTCTTAACACGATTTACTATTCTTTTTGAAAGAAAATACAGCTAGAAATGTAAGTTCGGTTTGAAATGAAATTCATCTGCTGAAACATTCCTTATTCCTTACAAGGGATTCGATTAATGTATGCTGGACATTTTTCCATATTCATGGAACAAATTGTGATGCGAGTTACAACTAACGATTCGGTGTGACAATACCTATAAAAATACAAAGCAGTTGTTATTTCAAATTTAAATAAAGCACAACTTTTTCAAAAAATTCTTTTAACTAAAATGTATCTAGTCTTTTCTTGAATAGCTTCGATTCTTTGTTTGATGTACCGAATTTGCTCACTTTCAACAGTTGTATTATAATAGATTTTACATTTGAACGAATTCTTCAAATGTAATATTAAAAATATTAATGTGCTGCTAAAATATATCTGTTTACTTATCAGTGAATTTAGTTGTATATTATTTCTCACTTATAGGAATAAATTCATAATGGAATCATTTAAATGCCATCAGTATGTAACTATTTCTATTTAAAAATATTTTTAGAAAAAATTATATTATGGAATTGAATAAGGGTAAATAATAATAATAAAAAAAACCCTCTACTTTTTAAAAAATATTATTAAAAGTAATCAAAGTGAAACGCCAACTTTCTCCTTTCTTCTATTGTATGTAATGGGCCCATTAAATCGTATAACTCTCAAATTACTTCCGTCCGAAAATAAGGTACACATTATTTTAAAAAAATAAGATCTATATTAATAATAATATTATTTATCTGCTACAAACATTAAATTGCATGTGCTGTTAAACAAACGTTTTAGTGAAAGTTTTATTGTATATTCACATTCGTAATGAAGTCTTCAAATAAAAATGAAGTCAAAACTGAAGTCGATTTTCAATGAATCGGTCACGCTCTAAAGAAATCGCAAATGGACAAGATCTGTTCCTCTTTAATGTAATTCAAACTTTAGTTTATATTAATATATGGTATCAGTTATTTGTAAATGTTGATCATAAATCGCAATTAAAATTATTTTTAAATATATGCCGTGATTTCGGAAAAAGGGGGGTATATTTTCTTGAATGTATAAGACTTATTTCATAACACAAAATTATTCGCATAGCATGGCATTTTATATGTGTCAGTCATTAATTTGTTGACAATCCAATCGATAATTATTTACTTTAACATACCCCTGAAAACCTGATAAATTTATTAATAATTCTTGACTATTCTAAGTGAAAGATCAAAATTTCTAACCAAAATTTATTTTAAAAACAAATTATTATTTTTAATTAAAAACGAAAATCATTATAATAAGGGTATATAAGTTTTTACCACTTCGTTTTTATTTCGAAGAAGTAAATGAAAAAAAAAACAACAACCCAAACTCGAGAATAAAATGTATTTAAAAAATAAAATATTTATGTTATAGAGAAAAGAAAAAAAAAATATTTTAAATTCATTGAAAGTAATTTAATTTTACACACACTTTCTCTCTTCAAAGCTATTGCAGTGGTTTTTATTTGTCTGCCAGTAATTTGACAACTGAACTGTCTTGTAGAACAATTTTTAAAGTAGAATAATTTCCGTAATTTCGAAACGAATGTTTTATTTTTCATTTTTCAATTAAATAGTCAGCCTAATTTCTATCATTTATATTGCATTTTAAAAACAGTTTTATCAAGAAATTATTATTTTTTTTTTGCTTACTTTTAAAGGCAAATGATATTTTTGAAAGGAAGTCGTGAAAGGAGAATTGTTTTATTGTTAATTAACTATTTTCTTTTTTATTAGTTTTTATGACATATAATCCACAATTAATTTTATGCTTATATTTAAAATCTATGCTCAATGGCATACATGAATAGGGGGATTATTCTTGGTCAATTGTTTTTCATATTTAATATAGCTCGCTCGCCATTTGCTTAAAGGCATAGAAATATGTAGTTGCGAATTTTTTACCTTTTTTTTGAAGATGCATTTTTTATTCATTTAAATTGTGTTAATATTCATGAGAGCGAAAAAATATGAATATTTTAAAATATCTTCAGGATATTCCGTTACACCCGTAAATTTGAAACTGAACCATTAATGAATAAAAGATTTTTTGGTTCTTTTTAGCGCGTATTTTCTTATCCTAATTTTCACTTTTTAAAAAAAAGATATTTTAAACAAAATAAATGACAATAGTAAATGGATTGATTGCTAGAAGTGTGAATATTTCATATTAGATAGTAAAATATCAAACAAAAATTTATGTTATATGTTTCAAAGCAACTTAAGTAGTGTTGAGCTATTCGCAGATCAAAAATGCAGAACCTTTTATTCACAAAAAAGTCTGCATAATGGCTATCACTGCATTCATATGAATTTATTTAATTAAACCAGTAATTAAATGTATTCTTCATATTTGAATTGAAACTATGCATGGCAATTAATTAAGCTTTTTTTGAAAAGATATTTCTTGAAAAGCCTTCTTTTTGGTTATTAATGTAAAAAAAGATCAGAATAAATAGTTGTCAGCTTAAAACCTTCTATTTTATTCCAAATGTATTGCTTAATTGCATTAGGAAAGATGCAATAATATTCCAACTGCTATTATTATTTTGCATATATGAAGCATAAAGAGAAGAACAACAGCCGCCACTGATAAATTATTTTTATTATGTAATTTGATCTATAAGTTTCATTCGTTTTCGATAATAAACAGCTTTTATTTTAAACTATGAATATTTATTACAAATACACGAAATAAACATGAAGGCTTTAGGAAGAATCGCTTCAATTATTGCAACAATGCATTATATGCAGCTTATATAGTTTTATGTTACAATATATGCAAAATTCATTTATTATATCCGAATATTTAATTTATTAAGGGAACTCTTGACGTAACATGGAGAAATATTTATTTATTAATACCTGCGTTATTTGCGATTCTGTCTTTTAGTATATTCAGACGGAATATACTTGAAACCATTTAATTTAATCTATTCTATTGTGAAAGCTCTTACTTTATATTTATCAAGAATACTTGATAAATTTATATAATTTCATTATGCTTTTGAATTAAGCATTTTAATATTTGCACAAAAGAAATGTCTCAAATGTTTTGCCTAAATTTTTTTTAAAAATATTTATGAAATATGTTTGGCATTTGCATAAAATTATAATAGTTATGTAATTCCTTAAGTATATAAATCACGTAAACGTTTTATATAATTATTTAATATAATTTATATAATTATTAAATTTTTATAATTATTAAAATTTATATAATTATTAAAATTTTTATCCTGTGAAGAATAATCATATTTACTTTTGAATAAGGCTATAGCAACTATGTAACTTATGAAGTATGTTACTCAAGTGAGCTTTTGGAATATTTAAGAATACAATAATTACACTTTAACATTTAGGAACAGACTTATAAGAATATATTAAATACTTTTAAAATCTTTTAAATAAATTTTTGCATTTTTTTAAAGGTGATTTAAATATAACTGATTCATGCAATTTAATTTTTAAAATTTTCCACAAAATTTTATATTCTTAGTATTTCAACCCAATTTAAGAAATCTCTAGTATTAATCTATCCATTTTACTAGAAGCTTACATTTACTGTATGCTTACTGAATCTTTTTTAAAATTCAATATGTCTTTCCATTAAAGATGATTTTTAAATATCTGACAGAAACCTAATCCCAAAATGGATGTAGAAAATTATTTTAGTTTATTACATCAGTGCTTATTATAATCCCCGTGAAATCGAGTCTCAAATTAACGTTTATAAAAAATTTTTGTCACAACTTTTTATATATGGTGACTGTATTTTGAGAAATTTGAATATTTAATTAGAGATTTATATCGCCCTATAGAGTTATCCTTTTGAACCGACCACCGATTTATTTTATTTAAGGATATACATTTTAATATTGTAAGAATCTCGTATAAGTATATATTTTGGATATAATACCTTAAAACCTAACTTGCATCTTTCAGCTATTTTTTGCTAATTTCAGTTTAAACTCTTCATTAATTAATCTGGATTAATCGTTTGATCTATCAATCTATCCTAGATAAGACTATAACTGATAAATGTCGTGCCTCGATTTCTTTTGCTTTAGAAAAAAATAAATATGCATTTTTATTGAAATGTCACATGAAATTGAATTGAAAATATTCCACGCAGTTGTAAATAACGTTCTCTTGACATGTGACTTCAGAGATCTTTCAAACAAAAATATTTGTGAAAATCATTAGTTATAAATGACAAATAAAACGGACTGGATTTCATATTGAAAACAAATAAATATATTGGGGGCAAAATATAATTACAGATACATACCTATAGAGTTTAATGTGTATATCGACAGGAATCATTCCATTGAAACCTTTATTGGAAATGTTTTGTGATAAAAAAATGATTTGACATTGAGATGAAAGTAAAAAAGTTATGAATATATGATTGATAAATGTATGATTTATACATCAAATACCATTATATTGATAATGGAAAAGAATGTTCAAAATTTCTGCCAATTTTATACATACTACAAATAACATAGGAAGCATTCGAACATAGGAAGTATATTCATTAAAAAAACATTTTTAATGATTTATAGTTAAATTTATATACCTGAAAGTTTTAAGATTTCATCATTTCATTATCGCCATTCGTTTTCTCCTCGACAGAACTTTTACAGTTTGAAGAATTATGGCATGGTTGAAAAAATCATGTTTGATGATGGGTGCCTCATTCTATGCGATACGATGTCATCGGAATTATCGGAAATATTTACTAGGAACAATATAAAAAAATTACAAATATATTTTTATTTCATTCATTTTATAATATAAAGTCTTAGAATCAATGTAAGATGTAATAAAACGTTAGCTGCAATTGAGATTTTTGGTTACCTGTTGAACTCCTTATCTTGTTCTAGATTCTTTTTTCTATCAAACAAATTTTTCATCACCTAGACACAAGTAAAAAAATAACCATTTCACATGTATTATTGGAGTTATCTTTTAAATAAACAATTGATGTTTGGAATATGAATACTTATATTACAATCACATTCCTACATTATCCCTAAGATATGGATTTGCTTTACATTTAAATAAATTCCTAATTGCATTCTTGAACAAGATTAAAAGCTGTAAGTAGATATTTGAGACAGAAAATGCCTTCGCTGATTTATCCATGCATTTAAAATAATATGATTTGATGAATAACTGAGTTAAATTTATTTTGTTGCATTCAGATGAAATGAAGAATTAATTGATAGCGAATATTGGATGATGAATCAGATGATAATTCTTGAAGATTTAAACGATTATATGATAAGATTGAAATATTTCAGGAGAACAATTATAGATTTAATTTCTAAAAGTAAATCAATTGAAGCAATAATAATAGCAACGATCAAATAGGAATCAGAAATTCTTTTTTAAAAAAATGAAACAATATTTTTTGATACTTCAGATTTTAATACATCCAGAAATTAGAACAACGGATTCAATTATTCTTCTGATATTTCATTTCAAATAGACATTTCTCTACCTTTATTCTTTTCTTTTTATTACCTCTTTAAATTCTTGATCTCAAATAAAAATAATTCAGTTGGTAATTACGATGAAATAAGGCCATTCGGTATTCCTATAAGTATGAAGGAATTTAAAAAAAATGATAATACATATTTACTAACTATTTATAAGAAAAGAAAAACCACAAAGAATTATGTAACGATGATCTGTTTAACAAATTATCTTCGACAATAGTTTATCAAAATTAAATTGAGAAGAGATATAATAAAATTTAATTTCAGATTTTGTATAAAATGTAAAGAAATATCTTTATAAATTCAGTATAATTCTGAAATTCATTTATTCTAATAATATTTCTCTTCATATCCATCTAATTATCCTTTTTTCGTTATGAATTTCTTTTTGTCACAATAATATTTCCAAAGATTGCCTGCCTATCTGTTTCTAAATTATTGGTTATAAAATTAAAAAAATAATAAAACAATTAGTTTTATTACAAAAAAATGTAATTGAAGATGTGATAAGATAACAAAATGAGACTGTGAAAATATTTTTAAATCCATATATATATATATATATATATATATATATATATATATATATT
>JAPMOR010012255.1:73603-105714 GCA_026543865.1 Argiope aurantia | reverse complement strand
TAGTCATTTGAATTTATTTTGAAAAGAAAATATGTTCTAAATAAAACAAATTTAAAACAGTTATGATTCCAAAATTTCAGAAGGAGTAATGAACTTTCATTATTATTTAGGAATTATTGATATTATTTAATTCTTCCTTTTCATTTTTCCTAAACAAATACTTTTTCATTTTATTTCAAAAAATAGAATGTATTTTCTTAAATAAATATTTGCTATCAACAGCCTTCTGATTGAGTAAAAAAAATCAGATTATTCTTTTATGCGCTCATAACACAAATAGCACAAGAAAACATTTTATGAATAAAACCATCAAGAAATTTAACTGCATTACTTCAATTCAAAGCAAGCAAAGCTTTAATTAAAGTTTGATTATTTAGTGATTTAAGATTTATTAAAAGCTTAATTATTTATTTATATAAGATGCATTTTTAAAAATCTTTAATTAATCATTTTTATTGCAGTTATAATTAAGAATTTATTAAAATATATTATCCAGCTTTAGAATTTTATTGATTTTATCGCCGACGCCATATGAGCACAATGAATTAGAATGAATTAAACATCAATTTTAGCTTAAATATCCTTTTGGCCTTTAGATTACTAATTAAAAGTCAAAGTAAAGTTACCCTCTATTCAATTAGAGTTATTTAACTGAAAGAAATACAAAACTAATCTACATCAGATTCCATTCAACTTTAAAATAGAAAAGCGAATTCCACTTCTTAAACATTTCAGATAAATTAAGAAGAATTTCATAATAATGAAAGAATGGCAAACTTAATCCATTGGACAAATTAAATCATTGAATTCGTTTTAAAATGATTATGCTGATGATTAATTAAAATGATTAATTAACATGCTAATTCTATTTATTTAATTTTCAGTTGCTGGCTGAGCTGCTAATTTAATAAATCAATTGCGGTTTCTTTTAATTGGTCCGTGTTAAGACTTATTTGTGCTTTATAACAATTTTTTGATGTTCTTTACTCTAAAACACCACTCAATAGCAAGCTGTTGTTTAGAGCTGATTAAGCGAAATATCCAATAACTTCTATTAATATCCTCCCAATGCTATTTCTTCTAAAAGGAAATGATTTAGTCTTCTTATTTAAAATTCTAATTGTTCCAGTAATTTAAGGAAGAAAGGAAAATACTGAATTTGCATTGTTGATCTTACAATTAATTTAATACTTTTTCTAATATTATGTTTTTAATTTAGATAGACTTACAGCGATTTTATTTGTAAGCTTTGAGACAGTGTAGGACGTTACTATTTCTAAATTATCAAATCAATATATATTTCATTTATGTAGTTTAAATACCAGGAAATATTATTTATAAGTAGTCATATTTCCTTTTCATTTAGCATATATAGGAAAATAGACGGGACAAGGATTTTTCTGAATGAGAAAAACGGCATCTTCTGCTAATAAAAATTATCATAAAGTAATTAGGTAGCACCTGAAGCAGAAGTAATCTGTAATGTATGGTTGTTTTTCTATAAGAGAAGAGAAACTAGCCCATATTTGCCATTTACTCATTTCAATTTTCGAATAATATTAATATAGAAGACAAACCCCATAGCCTTTTTCTGTCTTGTTCCTGAACCCTACCTTAAATCTTCAGAACATTAGTGAACTGAATATATTCAGAACAAGAAAATCGCTTCATCATCCATTTTATTCTCCATTGGTGCTATGCATTGTAATCGATATATAGTATAGAATATTTTTATACGTAATGAAATGAAGTTTTCATTCATGAATTTCTAAATTAAACTCTTCAGGATAATATATTTATGCCAGTGAAAATTGATAAGAGGATTACTAATGGGATTTAGAGATAGAACCATTTCACTACAGATGTAGAGAGATAAAAAAAATGAATATATTTTGTAATATATGCGATTGCCGAAAGTGATGCAAAAGATAAATCTTAAAATTGCGAACTAGTAATCTACAGAATATATTACTGATTTTCATATATGTAGAAATTGGAAATTTTCCACGAATATTCAGACATTATGAAAGACTATTTAAATATAAAATTTATAGGCAATTTCTAAATATTGGACAATTTCGATTACAGAAAGTCTTGTCTAATTTTCTGATCTAGCATAATATTCACATTTTAGAGACGATGTGATTCAAATCGAAAATCCAAATCTAGATAGAGGTTCCTCAAATATGAAACTGAAATATCTGTGAGAGATGATATGATTTATCCCAATAAACTTTCAGAGCTTTTGGAAAATTTTGAAGATATCAGAAATTTTGTATTCCCGATTTGATTCATGCCTTTCTTGGGAACTTATTGTGAAATGCATCTTTTTTGAAGAATGATCAGATTTAAACAATGAAAATGGAACTCGAGCTATTCGGATTACACCATTCTTTTCGTAAGATATATTGTATCGATTCAAAATGCTCAGTAAAATAGAAATATGTTCAATTGATGAAAGGAAATTATTCTCAAAATGAGCTCTTTATTTGGGAACTACATTTCAATTTTATTTTCTCTTTGCTGATATCTTTCAAAAATGACTAGCTTTTTTTTTTGTTCCACGAGAAAATGACAAGCATCCTGCGCATTTATCTAACAGAATATGTTAAATATTATGCGACTAATTCAGATTTATAGTAATGTTCGTGATTTCATTCATGAAGAAGAATGGTGTAAAGCAAATTGAAATTTTTTGGCAGTTATGTCATGGAACATCAGTAAAAATAATGTAGAATATCAGTAAAAAAAAATCGATATAAATCTAATAAAAGTTAATAACCATTCAAAATGCCACTAAAAGTAAAGCTATGTGGTGTATTAATGTACTCAATTAAAAAAATTTCATAATATAAATTTCATGAATTTTAATTCCATTGCAAATGTAAAGAAAATTCAGTTTTAAATATCAATTATCTATACGTTTGAATGAAATTCGATAATTAAAAAGAAATCATTCAATTTCATAAGTTTATTTTATAACTCAATAAGCAGAAGTGTTATTTCTTTACTTATTGAGACCGCAGTGGCCTGGTAGTAAGGGCTTCATGTTCGAGAACCGGTTCCACCAAAGAACCGTCGTGTAAGGGGGACTGTTGCAAGTTAAATCCAGCAGGGCCAAACGTCCTCCCGCTGGTGTGGTGGGGTGAGGAAGTGCCAGGTCAGGTGTCGTCCTCGTCATCTGACCGTGGTCCAAAATTATGAGGTCCGTCCCAGAATAACCCTAGTGTTGCTTTAAAAAAAGGGACATTAATATAACCAAATTAAACTTCTTTACTTGTTTAAAGTGTCCATGGTTTTCATGAAAATTAGTGCAACCATTATTATTCAGCCATATTATTATGCAACCACTTAAAATGATTCATTCTAAAAATGTCCTAAATTCAAATGCAACATGTTTTGCAGAGAATGCCGTTATAAATATAACTTTATATAAGTATTTACTTCAAATATTTAACAAAATTTTAAGGTTTAAACTTTTACTATCCCTTTTTTCGTACAGTTTCCATTTAGTGATGTTTATCTAAATATATGTGACGTCATAATTCTAATTTTCATCATTAAAATTTATCGTTTCACTGCAAAATTATTATTTATGTCATAACCAAATGGAATTGTCTTCTTATATGGAAATCATTATGTGTATCAATGTATACCAATGGTTTATGGTTAATATCTTTAACTATATTGATAATTTTTTTCAAATTTTATGATAATCTTACTATTTTCATAGCCCTATGTTTAACCAGTCTTCAATCAATATTGATGATTCAGTAATAAATAAAGCAGCTTAAAACATAAAGTTTGATAAATTATTTTCCAAACTTTCATTATATCAGTTCCAGGGTTTTTAAAATTTCTGATTTAATGATGAGGCTTCTAACATTTTTCGATAAAAGAAGATTGTTTATTTATTCTTATTGAATTATTTTCTTCTCCTGAGTAAAACACACACACACACACACACACACACAATGGTATAATAAAAAACAGGGACACATGATTCTGCGCATAACCACTCCATCAAATATCTTTTATGTACTCTATAATACATCCTACAATTAATAACCGGTGGAAAATAAAAAAATCTGCTACAAAAATTAAAAGCACATTATTTTTATTTAATTTTGCTGTTACATATTTGAAAAGAAGGTATTTTGTAATTGCATTTTCATTCACTTTCTTATGTCGTATGCATTGTATAATACGTTATTACCTCTATATTATTCCTTACAGATAATAATTTATTTTACGCTCTTGCTAAAAATACTTTATTTTATTATTTTAAAAGTCAATGATAATTAGTTAATTCAATTAATTAAATCTTATTTCGATATTCATGGGTTCATTTGGTTATGAAATTAAGAAAAATAAACAATTTCAAATCTATATAATATTTACAATTTTAAATTAAAAACTAAAACTAAACTAAGAACTCTTAGCTCACTAATGAAAATGTGGGAAAAGAAATTACTTGAGTTAAATTCTTTAACTCCTAATACTGATTCAAAATATTTATATATATATATATATATATATATATATATATATATATATTAATTCAGCAAGGAGACTGATGGAATCTAATCCGTTAAACAGAACAGAGGATAAAAATTCAACTTTAAGTTGAAGGAGGATTATTCTACAAACAGAATGAATAGAACGAATAATATTGAGACAACCAATAGAATGAAATAGCCTTATGTTTCATAATTGCAAGAACACTCTGACAATGTGAAAGGAAGGGATGTATCTAACAAATAGAAAGATATTAATTCAACAAAAGGATCAAAGGAGACTATTCAAATATAAGAATATAAACTAACTAAATGAATTAATATGAACATTAAAACATTAAGTTTCATAGAAATTTTCTGGCAGAATACAAAAATTTGTTTCAGCTTGAAATAAAAATCTTTGCATTTTAAAAGGCAAATGTTATTATAAATTGGCAAGTGCGTACAAAAAATATAACGAAATAATATAATGAGCATTTTGCTTTCATCGAACGAATATTATACTTTACTTTTGTTTTGAGTTACTTTCTTTTGTATTGTTACAAATATATAATGATGCCTCCCTACAAGGTTGGTTCAATCACTGGGGAGACCGTAGAGAGTAACTACGAAGATTCTGTCCTCCTGCTAAATTCTTTCTGGCCGCTTTGTGTGCTGTAGTTGTTATTTCTACCGATTACTACTTGGGGGATACTGTTTGTTGTAGTGTGCTGCTGTGTGTTGCTTGTGTACGTCTTGGCTATGCATTTGTCGTTTTCGTATTCTTGTCTTCGTGTTAATAAAAGTCGTCATTTGTTGCTAAAGCCTGTTGATTGTGTTTCATCATAGACTAACAAATCGAAAGAAACTCGAATTCATAATAATAGTATATCACAAAAAAGTGCGGTAGCCCTCGGTGTATTCTTAATTCGCTTCGAATTCTGTTGTTAACAATAAGTAGCCACTATGTTGTGAGCACCTTATGCGTTTATCTATTGACTGACTTAGAATCCATCATCTTTCTAAGACTTAGAGACACCATTCTTTATGTATCCAGCAGCGAAGGGAGAGCCAGTCAAAAATCCCGCAATTTCTGATCGTAATATCTGAGGCCCACCTGGTGATATTTTTTTAAATACAATATATTCACAGTTTTAAGCATATAAAATTAGCTGCCTGTTTTAAAAGGAAGAATATAATTATTTCAATAACACTGGACATAAGGAAATTTCTTCTTTATAATTGCTGCATAAAATTTGTTAACTTCAGCTATATTAAAGGAATGATGGTATATTCACAAATATCGCTCTGTTTGATTAACAGCAAGATTGCAATCTTAATCAATTTGTTAGTTATAAATATCTGTTAGTGGTAATAATATCAGTGCGCAATATTAGAGATATCCTGGAATATTGATCTAAACCCCTCAAAGCAGTCGTCAGAAGGCGTTTAATTAATTTGATCGATGTGCTGATAACATACTGTATTCCTCGATGAGAATATACTAAATATCTAAAATTATTTTATTTGTTGAATTAGTCTAGGGAAAACATATTTATTAGTGTGATTTTCTTTAAAAGTTTAAGTAGAAATCTGAAAATGAAACATAAAATGAAGGGGATATTTTGCTTCGGAAAAACATTTATTCTATTTTAATCAGATGAGATATCTAAGGTTAAATTTTATTAATATAATCCAACGATTTATTTGATACCCGGTGATGTTATCTTCTCATCTTCTTTACTTAATTAAAAATTATAGCACCTTCTGTAAGGTTCTCCATAAGAAACCATTTGAAGGTATCCTGAGGTCTTGGAAAATGAGTAACACGGCAAAATCTCGAAATTCACGAAAAAATTCGCAAGGGCAACTTCTGCATATGATTCTTAGTTATAGAATCTACCATAAAACTATGATCCGTAGTATTATGAAATAAATGAGGATTCTTTACAGTCTTCCTTCAAATATATTGATATCAAATTTCAATCTACAAATTTATTCATAAATCTCGATATGAAATTTCATTCTAAATCCTTATGTACTAAAAGAGGCAATCGGATTGCCTGTTGGATTTCGTACAAAAGTTAATATTTTTCAATATTTTTCGATGATAAAACAATAAAAAATTTTTTATCTCCCTCTCTGCAATTTTTGTTAAATGTATTTATATACATACGGTCAGACATACAGACATTTATCCTAGTATAAAAATTTCGATAGAAATCTGTATATTTGTTATTAGAAGAACATTTCACTCTTCAAGTTCAATGTAATTTCCAATTATTGTGTTTCCAATAATTGTGTTGTGTTTTGTACTCGCATTTAGTATCATGTCTGCCTGCATGCCATTGTGTAAACAAAGGCATGCAGGCAAACATTATTCTAAATGCGAGTTCCGTTTGCTTCACAGAAGTTTATAATGCAGAAATTTATCAAATTCTCTAGATGTTTGTGTGCGAGTTAATTTCCTTTACGATTTCCTAAAAAAATAACTTTTATTGAATTCCATCTTAACTCGAAAGCACTGAAAAATTTAATTATCTTAAATATATGAGAATTTCAATTGATTGTTAAAATTATACATAACGTCACAAAAATATATTGATACAGATTACTTCAATTAAACTACTATGTTTTTTATTAAACAAGAAGACACAGGAGACGAATACAAAGGCAACAAATATATACAGCCTAAAGGAACACAAGCAAACACACAGCAGCACTCTACATTAAACAGTAGCCCACAAGTAGTAATCGGTAGCAATAACGACCATAACACACAAAGCTCTCAGACAGAATTCAGCAGGAGAGCTTCTTAACTTCACTCTATAGTCTCTCCTAACGGCTATAATTCTCTACTGTCCCCTCGCTTTAGCTGTATCCAACTGTTGACACAATACTACACGACTAACTACTCCTCAGATAACTGGATGCTGCTTCCACAATAAATGCCAGAACTCGGCACACAGCTCAGTTCAGCAATCGCTTGAACTCCACACAACTCTGGACTTCCCGACGTTGCTTCGTTATCCTCTCAACTACTCGTTTTACGACTCCAACTCCAATTCATTGCAGCTTGAGAGGGCCGGCCTTTTATACTTCCCAGGAGGCGAGCCGGGAAGGTTCAGGGCCAGTCAGGCCTATCTTAGTCCTTATTAGATAAATCTTACTTTAAGTTTCCAGCAATGTCTATTTTATCGGCAAATGGTAGTTAAATTTGTCGCCAAGCTCTGAGATCACTGACGTGGTATCCGATAAGCACCCAACAGAGCTGATCATAAAACGATCTTCCCAGTGATTGAACTAAACATGCTGGAAAGCAGCATTACATGTGTGTAACAATATGCATATTTTATTCCATTTGCCCATTTGACTAAACATAAAATTTTATTTTTCCATTTGTCTTATTATATATGTGTGCTGTGTGAAGTCTTATTATATATTTCTTCATGTGCTTTTTTCAAAAGGATTGTAAAGTTAATTGTATTTCCTATAATTCAAAGTTGTAACTGAGCTCTTTAAATGTGTTATTAACAGAAAATTATCAATAGATTTTATAGATTTCCAAATACATTTTCACTTAACTGTATACTTCTAAAATTAATACTATATGTTTTAAATGCATTTTGATGCAGATATTTTATCAAGAATATCAATAATTCTATAATAACATATCAAATAATTAATCAATATATAGCTGTTTTTTTTTAATTCAAGATTTATTTCTCGTGTTTATTATTAGATTTTGCAAAATTGCATTAATTTAGATAAATAACATTTCATAAATATTATTTTCATTTTTTTTCTCAAGAACATGGCTAGAATTCGTAACTCCCTTATCAAATTTAACACTACTGCAAATAGTACTTGCTGGTGCACCGACTTTTGTTCTTTAGCTTGGTAAATATAAAACTTGTTGCTTTTAAGAGATTCACCGCTTTTGAATTTAAAATAAGTTTTCAATAAATTTTTATAAAACATTTTGATTTGAAAAGTCCGTAATTACAATTTTATAGGGATATAATCCTTTTCAAATTGTTTTGTTATTTATTTATAAATTCTTCTGACATACTTGTACATTCATTACATTGCATATTACAAATCATTAATCAAAAATAGCAGAATCTTTTCATAATTCTGTTATAATAATTAAAAAGATTTCTAGAACTGATTAATACACTTCATTCAAATGTGAATAATATGACACTGAATGAAGTAATACTTACTGCATTCGAATAACAGGCCGGGTTAACCCGGTTGGTAATTTTGGATTCACCTCCTTTGGGCTGTGAGCTCGAACCCGCCAACCGAAGACTCTACATCTGTGGTGGTGGCTGGAGAGTCTTCTGGCTGGTTCACGTATAAATCAGTCGTGGTCATAAAGTTCTAAATGTCGAGAGTAATACCACTGGGGGTACTGGATCAGAGATGATCGTTCTCTGGTTCAGGTCTAAATTAAGATCTGTGGTTGAATGAATGAATTGCATGAATGAAGTCCATCCCGGAAAAAGGGTTGTGTGCTTGTAATAAGTCGTACTCCTGGCCCAGGATGGCGGTACTGCAAAACTAAGAAGCAAAAATTTCAGCTTAAATTCGCTAACGTAGTCAGTGGGTTGGTCTATTACAAGTGCCATCAGAAACAACAACACATTCACATGAAACATTAATCGAATTTTGTAATACTAGAAAATAATTCATAGATTTACAATGCTTAATGACTGTGCAGAACATGAAGAATGGGATTATATGATGCAATTTTAAATTCTCCATCAATAAAAAAAAAATCTGAAATTATCTTAAATCTTCAAAACAAATAAAGGATCCAAATAATTTGCGTAGTTAATTTCCGTGCATGTATAGCGCACAGAAATTTTAACTCCCTAAGATTTTGACATTTAACAGTCCACAGAATACATCTTTCAAAATCTGTCAAGAAAGCTCCTAAGAATTGACAATTGTTGTCTCGAGATTGTCATATTATTCGGTGTAAAGTTAAAAGAACTAAGGTGACAATCATTGCTGCCTTTATCAGTTTCTAATTTTAATAAATCATGTTCAGTGCTTCTGAATTCGAAATTCCTTTCGGAAGCAGCTACAACTCATTATTAGAGAACTTAAAGTTTCTGAGCAAAGAGTTTCAGCAGTTTGAAATTGGAACAAATTGATGAATGGCGTATTCGGCATTGTTAACAGCCTTTGAAAAGCTTAAAAGTCAGTCTCGTAAATTGATGGAATATGTGTATAATTACGAATATGTCATGCTGAGTTCCGAGTACTATTCTAAGTTTGGAACTGCTCTTTTAATTTCAAACTAACGTTAGGCATTTTCCGTTAGAGCTTCATTAAAAATGATTGTATACTAGCAAAAGGTTTGTAAACTGTGCAGTTTGAAATAGACCATTTCTAGAGTGTCTTAATATGACTATAAATAGCAAGTCTTGAATTGCACTAAGAAACCTTGGCCTACAAGGCGAGGGCACGGTTTTGAAATCTGGGACCGGGATGAGATTTAGTATAATGATAGTATATATTTAGAATGGTCATTCATGAAAATATTGAAACGCAATGGCCATTCAATTTCGAGAAAACCGTCTTCAAACTTTTGGTAAAGCTTATATACTGATAACTTGACTCTTGTCCCGGTGATCCCGATGGCATGATTGTCTAGATAACCGTCTCGTATGCGGAAGGTCAGGGTTCAAACCTGGTTGTGCTTTTTTTTTCTTTTTTATCAATTTTTATTAAATTAAAAATTTACAAATACTCTTCATTAATATGTTTTTAATTTTTTTCATCCAAAGTAAATATTTATTCTCGAAATACATAATAATAAAATAAAAATTTTAATAGAAAAAAATTATTAATACAGATGCATTTTTTAAACAAAATAATTTAAATGTAATTAACTATTTACAGAGAGTTGTAATTAATATGCTACTTATTTTAATGTAAGGATAAATGTTTATTCTTTTAATACATGAATTATAATTTAATACCTAAAGGAAAAATAATTAAAAACGTAACATTAATGGCTGCAGATAATTTAACTTTCTTGCATCAATTTTAAACGCAATTAATTTTTAAATTATCAATTCCAGCTCAACAAAGCTGTATTTATATCAAAAATTGAAGGGAGCAGCTGATATTTGTTAAATATGTAAGCAAACGTCCCCAACTGCAGTAATCAAAAGAAATAGTAGAGAGCAGGTGTTAATTTATTGAATGAGTAGGCCAATAGTTCAAAGCGTATTAAGTGTATACAAAATTCTTATTTAATCGAACATGATCATGAAATAAATTCTTGCTAAGATAGTTTAAAAATTCAATCAATTGTGCACCATTAATTGTCTTCTCCAATTTTTATTGATCACATCCCATTAAAAGTATAATGTTTATTAAAGAAATTCAGATATGTAATAAATAGTCGTAATTTACGAATTGATTTCTTTGTAAGCTGAATACACTTCGTAGAATTTAGTTAAAGGCTGTTGCAGAAAGCAAGATTTAATTTGCGGTCTTCAAAGACAGGTTTTCAAAAGTAAACAAAAATAATAACAAAATGAAATATACCGTTCAGACTTTTAAGTTCAAAAAGACAAATGTATAGAAGAACTTATTTAGTGTCTTTCAAACACTTAGATTAAATTAAAATATCTCATACTCATCTGAAAAATTTATTCTCATAGATTAATTATTTCAGTATCCGTTCCTAAATTACTTCTCAGACTGTTAAGTGTCAGTTTCAAATATCTTGTTTAGCTAATTTAAAACTTGCAACTAATAAGACTTTTTTTATCTTTTTATTCTCTGAAAGGATAATAAGATAGAAACTTGTTACTACTAAATAGAGTCCAAGTATTTAATTACAATTATTAACTTTTCAAGGTAACTTGATAGTTCACTTTCTAATGAAACACTGTGTGATAGGAAAGAAAACACTCCTGCTATTTTATTTTCTGCAAGTCTGTATTTCTTCATTAATCCTAATTAAATAAAGATAGGAAAGGTGATACCCAACCCTATAACAATTGTATTTTGTTGATGAAACATCACAAAATACAATAATTAGTAATCTAGTAATCGTGGCTTCAAGAATTTTTTTTAAAAATAATCAATACATTTACATCTTAAATAATCTCTTAATATAAATGAGAATTTAAATAAAATATTTTAGTTCCTTTTAATTCTATATTTTTATACTTTTGGTGTATGATTACTAATAATATGAAAGATTCAAAATAATATTTTACTTTTCGAAATGTAAATTAAATTTTATTACTCATCTTCCTTTTTCTTTAATGCCCAATGTAAAGAACCAGAGAATTTAAAAGAAAAAAATTCAATAATTGACATAATTTCATTTTTTCAATAATTTTCTTTTTCTCCATAAGTATATTTTATTCATCAATGAAAAAATATATTTTACAACTGAAAATGAATGTTGAAATTTTTTTCTGATTCACTTGTTTATTTATTCACTATTTTCCTATCGAAGAATTCATTGAATATATAGATATTTAGTTTGTTGTTCTGTATGAATTTACATATATTAGGGATTGTTATTTTCGAGAGAATTTATTCAAAATTTTAGGTTTTTGATTAAAATACAATGTTTTAGGTTCTTGGTTTAATTCATCTTTTTTATCATTCTTTTAACATCGTAAGAATAATTTTATTCAATATGAAACACATTTTTAAGAATTAAAATAATTATTCAAATTTCCAATATTTTTTTCATTATTTTTTTTCAACTCCAGTAATTATCCAGTTATAGAATACCTTTTTGTTTTTAAAGAATAAGTAACGGGTGTAAGTTTTATCATACTGAAACATAGTACATTTTAAATTAAATAACATTCATGTTCTATACAAATTTATTTATATTTCCGGCCTGAGGAATATCGTAACTTTCTAAGCAACTTTATAGAAGAGTTAAAGGTTTAATAAAATCAAAGTTCAAAATTTTAAATTCTTGTCTTTTACTATTTTTCCTTTTATCAAATTCCATAAGAGGCAGAATTAATTTTACATTACTAATGTTTTAGATCAGTTATACATATGTGCTCTTTCTAGGTTTTTTTGTGGTTGTTGTTTGTTTGCAATGTATATTTTGATTTTTTTTGTATAAAATTTACCGAATAATTTTTAACGAAAAACTTTGTATATTTTTTAAGATTAAATTAGTAGTTCCAATAGTTGCTGCTGGTTTTATACGATTATAATACTAATGTTTATAAAATGCTGGATACATTTTGAGAATGTTATGCTTTATTTCTAATAGTAGTGCACAAGCAAAACCTTTAATTTAATATTCATATAAGGCATGTAAATAGATTTAAAAATATTAATCAATTTTTGAATTCATAAATATTTTATAAATTAGGTGAAATCAAATTTGGGTACATATTACACTCAAAGTAGTATAAAAATAATAGCATCTATGACATTATATTATTTTTGTTGAAAATGTACAAATATTATTGATTAATTTCCCATTTTTAACATAGATTTTTAAATGCAGATGACAAATACTGTGTCACATCAATATTTGTTTCATTAAAATTGCATTTTTAAAAAATTATTAATTATTAGCATGCTTTCTCTTGTATTAGTTTTTCATTTCAAATAAACAATATTCCTTTATGACAAAATAGATTTTTAGAAGTTTTTAAGCGGACATGCGAAAGGCCTAAAAGTAAATAAATAACCACGCTTATTTTTAAATATTTTTTCAAATATAATATCCATATTTTTATTTCAAATATAAATACGTCTTTATAAGCGTCAAGATATAATTTCGTGTCTTTGTTAAAGGAAAAATATTTCAGAGACATAAAAAACCTGAATAGAAATAAAAATAAAAGAATCAAGCTTATTTACAAATATGTAGAGAAACAAGGAATGGGGAAAATAGGCAATTATTTCTGACGTGTTGATATATTTGAAATTGGGAAAAAAATAGTTTTATGATGATATTTCAGATCCATATAATTGAATATATATATTTTATTCAAAAAAATAAAAATATTTGCTTGGAAATGCTTTTATTAGAAAAGTTAATTTATAAACAAAAGCCTAACATTTTTTTAAATTTAATTTAATCTGTCAGATTCATAATTAAAGGAACTTGAAAATATTTTAACATGTATAAGTCCAAACAAAGAAACAGTAATATGACATATATATATATATATATATATGATAATTCTCTTAGTACTGAAAAGAGAAATATAAAACTATTCATAATGAGCCTATCTCATATGGGAAGAAATGGAAATGGCTTGTTTTTAGAATTTTGTCTATATTTTCCCTTTTGAAAGTTTCAAGTTTCTACAAAGAATCATTGAAATCCTCTGAAGCATCGTGAAAGACAAGAAATTGTTAACTCTATGACATTTGATGGCCATTCAAAATGTCAAGATTCCTCCCAATATACCCTTAAGGGTTTTTTTTTCCAAAATGAAATATAATCTAATTAAATTAAAATTATTTGTGGGATTTTTTTTACGCATGCCACGTAATTTCTTGCACAGAATTGTTTTTTTTTCTTGAATTCGAGATATTATTTTTATAAATAACTTTATAAATAAATATTACTTTAAAAACAATGCAATAAATTTCATAATAATAATGGAAATAAAATGTGTATTTTATTTTAATTCTGATGTACAGTTAAGTCAAGGATTGAAAATTAATAAAGCTTATTGGATAAATAAACATATCTGGTACGAATTTTCCATAAGTTTAAACTGGTTCATTTCAATTTTTTAATAAGTGGACTGTAATCTAATTTAAAATCAAACGACAATTCGAAAGCCAACTTTTTATTTCATCGAGGTTCACCGACCCCGCAACGACTCAGTAAGAAACTCTTTTTGAAAACTGATCCCATGTCAGCAGGGTTACAATAAAGTTTAACGCTGAAGCCAAGTCAGCGCATGGTTGCAAGATTCTAACAAACATTCGGTAACAAAGCGGTAACATTCCGCCCAGCGTTGCGCGTTTATGCAACACAAGTTACAATTCAAGATTCAAAGTTACAATCAAGAATATACAACAAAATATTTTTTTTCGAGTTCAAACATGAAAATATATATAAAAAAAGACATAGAAATATAAATAAGTATGAACCATAAATGTACAATTAAATAGGTAAAAATAGAAAATAAACATTTGAATATGTACAGAACAATATACAGTTTTTTATGTACTAATTAGAAAATCAAGTCTGAATGGGTAGGAGGCAAATTTTAGAGATTGTTCTTTTAAAATGACCATTTTTAGTTTGGATAATTACAACACGAATTTTGCCGTCCTGTCCGGGAATAACTTGGCTTATTCTTCCAAGACACCATTTAAAAGGTGGAAGGTTATACTCCTTTAGTAAAACCATATCATTTTACTTAATATTATTTTTTGAAAACCACCATTTTTTTTTTTTTTTTGGTCTTGCAAATGATTTAGATAGTCAATCAACAAGCGTTTCCAGATTTGTTCTATTATTTTTTCAGTCTTTGCCAACGGGTTAGTTTACTGTCTAGTTCATTTATTACTGAAGGCTCTGGGATAGAATTTATTGACCTGCCTATTAAAAAATGGCCTGGAGTTAATGGTTCTAAATCCGAAGCATCGGATGATAAAGATGAAATAGGTCTAGAATTTAGGATGCCTTCTATTTGAGTAACAATAGTTAAAAATTCCTCATAAAATAATTTTGCTTCAGTAACAGTTCTTTTTAAATGATGCTTGAAGGACTTAACTCCAGACTCCCAGAGTCCTTCGAAATTAGGGGCCCGAGGGGGAAGAAATTTCCAGGAGATATTTTCCATTGCTAAAAACTTGGATAAAATTTCATCAGGAAAATTAACAAATGAAGCGAGTTTTTTCAATTCTTTGTTGGCTCCTATAAAGGTTTTACTATTATCACTAAATAAGGTTGAGCATTTCCCTCGACGTGAGAAGAATCTTTTCAGGCAAGCAATAAATGCGTGTGATGTCAGGTCAAAAACTATTTCAAGATGTATAGCGTTAGTAACCAAACAAACGAAAATAGCTACATACACCTTATGTAAATTACCCTTTCTTTGATTTTTGTACCTTATGAAAAATGGACAGCAAAAGTCTACACCTGTGTTAGAAAATACAGGGTTGGGATTTACTCGCTCTAGAGGTAAATTCCCCATTAATTGGCCTAAGGGAGTAGGTTTGCACCTAAAACAAGTTATACATTTGCGCACAACCTTTCTTGCGATATTTTTGCCTCCTGGGCCAAAATTATTGCCGAACAAAATGTAATAATGATTGGGATCCTGCGTGAATATTCGTTAAGTGATAATACTGGAAAATTAGAGTGGTAATTTTGTGCTTTTTAGGCAGTATTATCTGATGTTTATGATTATAACTACAATCTGCATGAACCAATCTACCACCTACTCTTAACAAATTGTCTGCATCTAAAAAAACATTTAAGTGACTTATAGGACCTTTCTTCAAAGTTTCTCCGTTTTTTAAGGCCTTTATCTCTTTATAAAATTCACTTACCTGAATAATTTCAATTAATTTCCTTTTTGCTCTTTCCAATTCACTATTTGTGATTGGACCGGTAATTTTTGTTTTATTCTTAATATTGATTAAAAACCTGCAAACAAAACTAAATACACTTATGGCTAAAAAACCCTGAAGAAATGAAATATTGTTTACAGAAGATAAACTAATGTTTGACTGTGATTTAAGTTCAGTTAGATATTGTTCATCTGAAATTACAGACTCATCAAGTTCAACACTAGAATGTTTTTTAGAGTCCGGTAAACAGTCAGGACCACACCACCATAAGTCATTGGTTAAGAGTTCATGAGGGCTCAAACCTCTAGATATTATATCTGCAGGATTAAGTTGGGAAGAAATATGTTTCCACTGGAAATTTTCTGTCAGAGTTTGTATCTTTGATACCCGAGTAGCAACAAAAGTTTTTAGTTTATATGGAGTTATCTTTATCCAGGCAAGTGCAATTGTTGAATCTGTGTAACAGATTGTTTCACTGATTAGCATCTGAGGAGAAGGACGAATTCTTTCTATCAACTGCGAGAGAAGGAGACACGCTGACAACTCTAAACGAGTGATCGAAATTACTTTAATGGGAGCGACTCTTGATTTACTGGCAATAAGTTTATTGACAGCTGTGCCATCTTCCATAATAGAATTCATATAAACTACTGCTCCGAAAGCAGCTTCAGAAGCATCAGCAAAACCTACAGTTCTTTTAACAGTTCTTTCATAAGATTCTGTCAAGATATGTCTAGGAATTTTGAGATTTTCGATGACTTTCAAAAATGTCACAAAATTAGACCATTCTGGCTGAATTGATTGAGGGAGAGTATCTTCCCAGCTCAATTGTTGGATCCATAATTTTTGCATAAAAATTTTGGCCTTTGTGATAACAGGACCAACGAGACCTAATGGATCATACAAACGAGCGATAACTGATAACACGTCTCTTTTAGTGTAGAAAGGCTTGATCTTTAAGTCTACCTTAAAGAGAAAATAATCTTCTTTTGGTTGCCAATTCAGACCCAAAGCTTTTACTGAAGAATGTTGATCAACGAGAAAATATTGTTGATTAGTTTCCTCAGAGCTATTATTTATGAGTTTAGATGAATTTGAAGTCCATTTATGAAGCTCCATGTCACAAGTTTGCAGCATTTGTATCAACTGCCTTTGTAATTCCTGGGCTATTTCCAAAGTAGCAGCACCCGAGACAAAATCGTCCATATACACATATGTTAGTGTAACTTGCGAAGCTAATGGAAATTCATCCAAAGCTTGTTGATTCAAACAACGAATGGCCAAGAATGGAACCGATTTTGTGCCATAAGTGACAGTGTTAAGACGATAAGTAGTTGGAGACTCATTCATATTTTCCTTCCATAATATTTTTAGCAGATTTCTTTGCGATTCATCAATTAATATTTGACGGTACATCTTCTTAATATCTGCCGTAAATTCGTATTTATAAGTCCTAAATCTAGTCATTATTTCAGAAATATTTTCTTTCACTGCACCGGCAAGAAGCAAATCATTTAAACTTTGTCCCGATGTACTAGGGGCACTGGCATTAAATACAACCCTTAATTTTGTAGTTGAGTTGTCGGGTTTGTAAACTCCATGATGCGGCAAATAATACGGTCCTTCACAAATGTCATTATTTACTTTTTCCATATGACCCAAACTTTCATATTCTGCAATAAATTCCTTATATAAATTTTGCATCATGGGATTCTTATGCAATCGTTTAACTGTTTGGTTAAGTCTAACGTTGGCTAAGGTTTTAGAATCACCCAACAAACCTTCTTTCATCGGCATTTAAATTACAAATAGACCATCCTTATTTCTAGGGTGTGTTTCTTTAAAATGCACCTCGCAAAACTCTTCTTCAGTATTTTCTCCACTAATATTTTCCACTAACCAGAATTTTTCTATTACTTTTTCTATATTCTCATTTCGATAAACTATACTACATAAATTAGTGCATGGCTCCTGATTGTTTGTATTTACATAGCCACCAGCTACATAACCGAATACAGTATTTTGAAATATTAATGAATTTAGAGAGGAACGTATTTGTTCACCCTTAACAATTTCAAAGAAGGTTTCAGCACCCAAAAGGGCATCGATTTTGGAACTCCGTGTAAATTCCGGATCCCCAAGCATAACCTGTGGAATTTCAAAACTCTCTAAATTAAAATTTGTTGCCGGAACCATATCCGTAATTTTATCTATTACAAAAAATGTTTGTGATAAAAAGAACGATCCATTACAATTGGCTATATTAGCGACAGCCTCATATTCAATCGAAGTAGAAATTCCTCCTAATCCAGAAACCGATGTATTTATTTTTGTTTTCTGCTTTGTCACAAAATTTGCCTGAGAAGCGCTATCAAGTATTACTCTAGCTCTTGAAAAGTGGCCATATATATTCTGAATAAGTACTATTGCAGTTGGAAGTAGAACGCTTTTATTTTTTATAAGTAAGCAGAGGAAGTAAGCTGTGAAGCAGCCGATGTCACATCTGTTGGGGATAAATCAGTTCTAGACTCCGAAGGAATTGCTTTGGAATGAGTAACTTTTTCTCCTCCGATCGAAGGTTTGCTATGTCTGTGCAAGAGATAATTATGATTACCATCGCAGATGTTACACAAATATTTAGATTGGCGACAAAAAGCTAATTTGTGCCCTGGTTTTAAGCACAACACACAGAGGGAGAATTTTTTACCATATTAAAACGTTCCACAGCATTTAAATAAAGAAAACTTTTGCAGTTATAGATATTATGATTTGCTGATAGACGACAAACAGGACACTTTGATGAAGTGTCATTTACCTTTGTTACTAAAGTACGTGGTTTAGAACTTTGAGAAATAAATTTCGATTTTGGTGGTTGAACGATATTACTTTGCAAATTTTCTAAAATTTCACATCTTTTTTCAATAAATTTTATAAAGATATCCCAATCAGTTAGCTCATTTGACGTCAAAGTCATTTCAAATTGTTTACGCGATTCTTTATCCAATTTCTGCATAACAATATTAATCAACATAGCTTCACTTAGTTTATCCAAATCTAAATCCAATAATTTTAGAGCTCTTAAATGTTTATGTAATTGATCAACTAATCTTAAATCTTTGGCACTTTCATTGTTCAACTTTTCAATCGAAAATATTTCATTAATGTGAGTACTAACAATAAGTCTTTTATTATCAAATATATCTTCCAAAGCTTTCATTAAGGAATGAAATGTATCATCATTCGATATCATCCGAGCCGCACTTCCAACTAAGCATGATTGTAAATAATAAAGCTTTTGCGACTCTGAAAGTTGTTTGTTAGAAGAAATTAACGAATCAAATTGAGTTTAAAATGTTCCATTCTTCAAAATTACCCGAAAATTTTGGTAATGGGATTTCTGGCAGCTTAATATTAACATAATTAGATTTATTAATTTTTGCATTCCCATTTTCATGCATGCAATTATTAAAAAGTTTTTTCAAGATTACCTCCAATTTTAGGAGATCCAAGTCGATATCCGCGAAACTATTTTCAATTTCCACTAAATCTTCATCTTTTTTCACAACTTTGTAGTAGTCTTGTTTTAAAAGTTCAAACTGTTGATTTAATTTACGCAATTTATCCAACTTGACTTCAATTTCTTCTATTTCAACATCCTCTAATTGCTGATCCTTTATTGACGTTAATAGTCTAGTTATTTGCGCCTTGATTCCACCACGAGTCCTATTTAACGCAGTAATGTCTTTCTCCATTATTATTTACTATTCAAATCGAAATTTAATTAAAATTCAAACTCCGCGAACGGACCAAATTTTATGGTACGAATTTACCATAAGTTTAAGCTGGTTCATTTCAATTTTTTAATAAGTGGACTGTAATCTTATTTAAAATCAAACGACAATTCGAAAGCCAACTTTTTATTTCATCGAGGTTCACCGACCCCGCAATGACTCAGTACGAAACTGTTTTTGAAAACTGATCCCATGTCAGCAGGGTTACAATAAAGTTTATAGCTGAAGCCAAGTCAGCGCATGGTTGCAAGATTCTAACAAACAGCGCCAACGAAGCGGTAACAATAATCCTATATTTCTTATTTCTGTTATATCTCTACTATAATAAAGAGTAGTATTAAATTCTTTTTTTGCATCAATAGTAATTATATTTTTTTACATCCTATTGTAAACACACGGCTTTAATATTATGAATTATCGAATCTTTTTTATTATTAGACATATGCATCATGAATTAGTGAATTTCAATTTAGTGGCGTGGCTCAGCATTTTTTGAAAGTTCATCCAAGAATCTAAATGGTCATTCTTGGATGAACTTTATATAAAAAAACCGATATATCAAAAAGATAAAAGCTCATCTTTCCTTTTACATGTATTTTATTGAAAAAAGTCTGAAAGTAAACAAATAAAAAAATATCTACTATGCAAATGGGCAAAATTATAAAAATAAAGTTTCTAATATGTACTTTTTTTATTTTATTGTTCCATTTCTTCCTATTTCTTGAATTCATTTTTTAAAAAAAAATATTTTACTTCTTAAATCGTGTTTAAGTAAAATAGAAATCTATACTTATAATAAAGCTCAATGTGTGTGTGTGTGTATGTTAGCGCTCTACAGGCTAGACCATTCAACCTACAGCTACGAAATTTGGCACGTGTATACCTTGGAGGCCGGGAATGTGCACCTGGGGGCTATTTTTTCGAATTTTTAACTAGAATTTCATTTATTTAAAAATTTTGCGAAATTTTGACGTCTTTCTGCTATAACTGCTAAAAATATTACCGCACAAAAAAGATTTTTACATGAAGATAAAGATCAAAAATTTATCTTTTAAATGATACCAATGTTTTAATCTTAAAATTAAATTTCTATTTTTAATGAATTTTTCAATAAATATTTTAACTATGTTTTTCAATAATTTTTTTCGTAACAAATAAAAATTAAGATAAAGCACGTTTCGCATTCATGGGAAAAAAATAGCTTTTTTCAAAGTGTTGCCATCACATTGATTAAAGCTTTAACAGAAAATAAATAAAATCTTTTTGGAAATGAAATCTGCAAAAATATAATTTTCGTCACGTGTCTGTAGGAAATGAAACGAATATGAAATACTATTTTTTCTAAAAAATAAATTCAAGAAAAATTATTTTATGATCTTTTACACTCTCTATACAGGGTATTTATTTACTCCCGGACCCATTTTGATGTTTAATGACTCATAAAATAATGAAGATATAAACAAACTTATGGCATTTATTGATGGAATAACTCATATATTTTCCTTTTCAGGTTTGAATATTTTTACTTTTGTAAATATCGTCTGCGCGTATTTTTAATTTCAGATAATTTCATTTTCCAGTCTAAATATCTGTACTTTTCTAAATATCGTCTGCTTATTAATTGCATTTTTCACTCTTTTGTTTTTGGCAACTATTGAAATGTTATGTTTACTTTTGATGTGTTTGTTCTATGTAGTACTTTTGTATGTGATGTTTTATTCGAGCGGATATTAAGGAGAATGCATACAGCACAAGAGAAAGCACAGATTTTATGGTGGTCATAGAGTTCATTTCCAATTAACTAAATCACTGACTTTTAAGAGTTAATTTCCAATCACTTAAACTGACTGATTTATGAAAATTTTAATATTACTATTCAATAAAAAAAGGATAATTTTAGATTTTCCATCGGTCACTTCAAAGAAAATACGCCAATCAGCGCGCAGGTTTCTCAACATTAATTGGCCTAAGATTATGAAAATGTTCAGTTTTTCTGAATTTTTAACATTCAAAACTTCATAAATAAGTCTTAGTTGATCGTGCAAAATAGAAACATTCATTCATTTATTTAAAATTTGGTGTGTCCAGAATATTTCTCAGAATATGATACCTTACTGTATTAAATTTAGACTTCATAATTTTGAAATATATTTATAGGCAGGAGCAAAATATTATTATTGATTTCATTTCAATCCTTTTGAAAGCAAAATTAAAAACTGAATTTTATACTGAATCTGAGAAATTTTTGTTGAATTATTGTTTGAGATATTACATAAATTATGAAAAATATTTTGTAGTTAACATAAGACTTAAATACCGAGCGAAGTAAGGTAGAATTAATTAATTTGAGTTCTTCAATTGTATTCTGGTAAACATGAAAAGTGAAAGTAAAAGTTAAAAAAATAATCGCATTTATAAGAAGTTGGATTTTTATTTACAACTTAAATCACGTCACGTCTCTCTTTTCCATCGTTTTGAAACCATAGTATTGATATTTACGAAGTAGGTTGCAAAATATTAAGAACTAGCCGCCTTTGGCGACCAGCCGGTTCGCCAGTATTACCACTCGCTAATATTTTCAATTAAATATTTTAAGTAACTGGTGTCTTAATAAATTCTCTCTCTCAACAAAACATTTTGAATCTTCAAATTTTGATATTCATATCAAACTTATATTGTTGTTTGGATCGTTTCGTTCAATTTACTATATATATATTTTGCTAATTTGTTGTCATTTCCGGTAAAACTTCAACTTTAATTTAAAGTGGAAATGATGAAATTGCAATTAATATAAAGATATTTTTTAATAAAACTAAGCGTTTTATTTTATTTATCATCTTTATTGTTATTTATTAATTATTATTATTATTAAATATGATTATTGCAAACAGAATCGCTCGGTATTTAAGTCTTATGTGAACTACATAATATTTTTCATAATTTATGTAATATCTCAAAGAATAATTCAACAAAAATTTCTCAGATTCAGCATAAAATTCAGTTTTTAGTTTTGCTTTCAAAAGGATTGAAATGAAATCAATAATACTATTTTGTTCAGGCCTATAAATATATTTCAAAAATTATGAAGTCTAAATTTAATGCAGTAAGGTATCATATTCTGAGAAATAATCTGGATACACCAAATTTTAAATAAATGAATGAATGTTTCTATTTTCCATGATCAACTAAGACTTATTTATGAAATTTTGAATGTTAAAAATTTAGAAAAACTCAAAATTTTCATAATCTTAGGACAATTAATCTTGAGAAACCTACGCGCTGATTGGCGTATTTTCTTTTAAACAATCGATGGAAAATCTAAAATTATCCTTTTTTTATTGAATAGTGATATTCAAATTTTCATAAATCAGTCAGTTTAAGTGATTGATTTAGATTGATTGGAAATTATCTCTTTTTATTTAAAATATTAGTGTTTAAAGAACATTTTGTTATTCGCTATTTCCACAGCAGTAGCTTTATGTAAAATCAAAAATTTGTTATTTATTATAGCATTTATTGAATCAAGTTACATAAAATATAATCATTTTCCATTTAGACCATTTTAGCATATCTGTGTCTTACTAAAGGTTTACAAATTAGTTGTGTGGCCCTGATTTGAATGGATACCCTGTTCATATTAAACAAAACTTGCCTTAAAATAAAACTGATTTATTGGATTAATAAAATAGAGAGTGTAAAAGATCATAAAATAATTTTTCTTGGATTTATTTTTTAGAAAAAAATAATATTTCATATTTGTTTCATTTCCTACAAACACGTGCCGAAAATTAAATTTTTGCAGATTTCATTTCCAAAAAGATTTAATTTATTTTTAATTGGAGCTTTAATCAATGTGATGGCAACACTTTGAAGAAAGCTAATTTTTTTCCCATGAATGCGAAACGTGCTCGTACAGCTAAAATTTTATTTTTATTTTGTACAAAAAAAAAAAAAAATGTTGAAAAATATAGTTAAAATATCTATTTAAAAATTCATTAAAAATAGAAATTTAATTTTAAGGTTAAAACATTGGTATAATTTAAAAGATAAATTTTTGATCTTTAACTTCATGTAAAAATGTTTTTTGTGCGGTAGTATTTTCGGTAGTTCGCTTAATTTTTAAATTTCGCTTAATTTTTAAATAAATAAAATTATAATTAAAAATTCGAAAAAATAACCCCGAGGTGCACATTTCCGGCCTCCAGGGTATACACGTGCCAAATTTGGTAACTGTAGGGTGAATGGTCTGGCCTGTAGAGCGCCAACACACACACACATACACACACATTGTGCTTTATTATAAGTAGTATCGATAAATGGTATTATAAAGAAACTTCTGATTTCAATATGATCACTTCGCCATATATCATATTAAATTAATTTAATAATTATTAGATAAAATTAATAATTCTAAAATTAATATAGAAATTCTTAAGAGTTACTAAATAATGGTATTCTTTTCTGATGCTTTATAGGAACATGATTTCGGAAAAAATTGCCAAATCAGGCTATTTAGCTTAATTATCACTGATTATAGATTTCAAAATTGAATTAATCGCTTAATGATTTTGAAATACCTCAGAATGTTCAACTGCTTTGTAATTTTTGAAAATCAATGATTTCATTCTTTTAACCTTCCTCCCTGATTTGTAATGGTCCATAACATTTATGCCAAAAACTTTTAGAGTAGACAATTCTTATGTAATTACTTTTATCATTTGCAATAAAAATTTTTACGTTTTCAATATTTTTCATCATATATTATTTATTATGTGATGGAATTCAAGTATTAAGCTATTTAAATATTTCAGCTTTTGAATAAAAATCTATAATCTTCAAGCCTTTCTCTATATCGAGCCTGTCTCATTCACTAAATATGATTCTTAGGATTTGTTGGTCATCATTATAGCTTGAAAACCGTTTGGTTGTCATTAAATAACTCGAAAGCCTGTTACTATTTACTAAAAATTTAACAGAAGCAATGCATGCAAACAATTTTGATAAGGGTGTCAATGTCATCAACTCGAAGATAATTTCTTTATTATAAGAATTTTTCTTCCTCTTATGAAAATAGAAATGTGCATGCATATTCATTTCTATTTTTTTAAATGCAATCTTTTTAAATGCAAATGTTGAGCAACTTGTTACGAAATATTCTCAATAGTGACCGTCATGTAGGACATCGACCAATAGTAGGGATACCGTCTAATATCTTGTATTGTAAAAACGTATTGATAACAACTTTAGGTTGAATTACACGCATTTTGCATGAAAAGAAAGCTAAAATTAAATAACTAATATAAAATTCATGTGATAAAATCAGTTATTGAAAGAAATTTCTAAACTTTCTGCTATTCACTATTCAAACTATTCAAATCGAACAATAAGAATTTATTCTCTGTCAGTATATCAATCACAAAAGAAAAAAAAACGGGAGGTTTTATTTCAGAACTTTTGATTTCAAATAATAGGAAGAAACTGAACAACAGTCTGAAGCCGTAGTTTCTATTACCCATGCAGATTTACAAATTTATCTGGAAGCAAATAAAGGCCTCACCTCACAACAATAAATATATAAAAAAAATACCTTCCATATAGAATTCAAAGGAATGATTACGAAAAATTCAATGAATTCTCGGAAACTTATTAAAGACTCATAATTATCTGAAATTTTATCAATATAATTACTCTATTTTTCATAAATATTTAATTATTCTTCTATTTTTATGAATACTCCATAAGAGCAAGTTAAAGCTTATTTAAAAATACCTTATTAATTAAATTGAAGTTATAAAGAAGAATTGAATAATTAGAACATTAATCTCTATAATTAGCTTAAACCTTCGAATTTTTCAGTTAATTAATTTGATAAAAGTTATGGATTGTTATTGCCTTTTCTAATGCATAAATCTTAATGGAGATATTCTTATAAGTATTGTTTTTGACAGAAATATTCTATTATTTATATCTTAATATTTAGCTAAGCATTGGAAGATTCTAAGATAATGAAAAAGAAATATTTGAAAATGTAATGTCAACCTAGTTAAATTAAATATAAATAGGGTAAAAAATTAAATATAAAGTCAATTATTTAAAATTGGGATCCTCAAATGCATAAAAGTAATTATTTAATAAATAAGCTTTAAAATACGCTGTTTTGGACTCTAATGTGTAACTCACAGAAGATATCCTATAGTTCTTTTTAAATAATATATTTACTGCTGTTTCTAATTTATTTCAGATAGCCATTTTTACTGAAGCAAATTTGAGCATATATTACATCCAGATACAAATATGAAGCCTGATATCTGAAGAGTATGCATATTAAAATTGATATTTTCGTTCTTATTGAAGGGTATAATTAAACTTTTGAAACTGGCCGATTTCAGCAAATTAAATTGTAAGTTCACAGATGCTTTTAAACTGTCCCAAAAAATACTGATATCCAGAGAATTTCTAAAGCCTTTACTATGGTAATATGTAGGCTGGGTAATGTTTCCATGGGGAATGTATTCATTTCTTCAAACAAATGATATTGTCATAAGAAATTTCAAGGTTTGAATAATTTAAAAATTATAGACAATCCCTTATGAACATTTTAGATGTATCTTTTTAGTGTATACTACAATCTATAAAACAGTGCATTCAATTTGTATACACGATGATCGACAGTGGAATAAACATGGGTTGTTCCTTTTTTTAAAGAATGCACAAAGATTAATCAATCTTATTAATCGTATAAGAATTTTGCATCAAAAAAATTATTTTTTGAAATTGTGACTGAAAATTTTTGGTGGTGTCTCCTGTTTTTACCTAATTTAGGTGAAATTTAGAAGGAGAGCTAATATGAATCCCAATGTGTCTCAATATTGATTATAATATAAATGAATGTCACGATATTATGTTCAGACCTTGTTTGTCATCTGTTTCCCCTCACAGACACATGTTTGTCTAAGAATTGTTCTGGAAAATCAGTTATAATCAGTAAATAAAAGTGATTAAATTCATTACTCTTTCTGGCTTATTGTTTTAGTGCTTTTGCATATATTAATGATTCCTTTATTGAAATCATTAATGAAGTGACACTTTCAATAAAGTTTGAGAAAATATTGACGGTTAGTGTCAAAATTGATACAGATATTAATGAAATTAGGATGGTATATGGTACATCACCAACATGCTGGAAAATGTTTTCCATACAGAGAAATATATCAAAATTTATAGTAGAAATTTCATCATTTATCATATATCCATTTTAAATGAAAATACAAGTACTAAATAATGGCATGCGCTGATTCGTATTTTCACAAGCCTTTTAGAAATTTTATTTTCATTTTTCGATTCGGAATACGGCTTTTTTTTCTTTTATTTTCCTCTCTTGAAGCTTATATTTCTTTAGTTGAAACAAATAATGAAGAGTATCTCATTTGCATTTACAATAAATTAAATATGAAAATTAAAATATTTATATTCATTGTAATGAATATATCGAAACAATTGTCATTAATGAATAATTAAAATAAAGATACTGGAAGGAAATGATTACTTGGATATCCTTTGATTAGAGTATCAGAAATACATCCAAAATCTAGTCTCCCCTGCATTTGTTCGTTGGGAAAAGAGGAAGAGTAATTATTTGGTGCCTTGTCCAACATCGATTAATCCAATAATTATTCAAACAGATGTTCCATCAGTGAATTGGAAGACAGTATGGTAGGAAACCGGGGTGATTTTTGTGGTTAATGTAAATGCGAAGGATAAGACAAAGGAATTAAGTGAAATAAAGTGCTTAAGTTATATCTGTTTTTTATATTTCACTGTCTACGTTTATTCCTTTTGACGCTATCTAAATGATTTTATGTTAATTTGGATGGATTCAAAGTTTGGAATTTTTATATAATTAACAATAAACCATTAATTATTCGCAAATTTTACAGAATTAAATGCAAACATTTCTGAATCAAGAGATAAAAGCAAGAAAAAAAATCAACTATATTTTATTAAAATGGAGACTTTTCTCTCTCAGTTACATTTAACGTTAATTTTTATTTTTAATATCATAAGTTGCACAACAGTGCTGTGCTTAAATTTAAGATCTAATGAATACATCTTCTCTTAAATGCATTGTCAAGACAATGTAAATAGCTTGATTAAATGTATTAATTAATTTTATTGACACTTTAAGGACATCTGCATAAAGAGTTTAAAATCATATGAGCTTAAAGATCAGATTCACTAACTAACCCCCTGCAACTAAATATTAAAGAGGGATCCTGCAAAATGTCAACATAAATCATTGGTTTATCTTAAGAATAATACTTTTGGTGGGAAAGGGACATACCTACGAAAGCCAAATAATCCCAAAAAGTGTTTGGATGTTGCACAACTATTATTAGCAATTTAAAAATCCCAATCAATATTTAGTAGTAGTTTGAACAATTCATAATCTCATAGATAATACCGTGTGAAAAAACTCTCCTCCACAATTTGTTGTGATTTGGTTTCTAAAAAGTAGGCTTCTTAAAAAAATTAAATATCATTCTTTTTGTGTTCTAAAAAGACTTTTATCTTCAATGGGAGAGAAGTACGAAATAAATTCATAATTCAAGTGAAAATGCATATTTTTTTCACTTATTTCAACACATTAACAATACACTTAGAATCTTGCTATGTTTGTCTATAACGGTGGTATTCTATTTTCTTAGTAAAGGCCTTCTGAATGCCGAATATTTAAGTAAAGTGCGATTAGAAATTTTTAATTTGCTCTTAAACCAAGAGAATTGAATCTCCATTGCAAATTTCAGTTATCGAAAAATTGCAAATATCCGTCTCTCTTAAGGACCTACATTTTCACTTTCTGGTTCTTTTATATTTATACTAATAGAAAATTAAAATAAAAACAAAATGAAATTATTTTGATACACCCTAATAATAATATTTTCAAACCATCTAATTGCAGAAGAAGTAAATAATTTTAAAAAAGTATTTCTATACATTTTCATTAATGTACATGAGAGGTGAAAATCTTTATTAGAATTACAAATAGCTTTAACAAAAGATAGGTCAATTGAAAATGCGACATTTTTCCAAGTAAAAAGATGTGATTTTTATATATTTTGTGTGTGAAAATGTGATTTTTATATATTTTGAATCTACCAATTTTTCTTCTATTTCTTTGTGTATTGCTGTTAATACTTAAAAATACCGGACTTTTTTTGAAAATATAAAAATAAAACAATATTCCAATAACAAAATGTTGTTTTATGGCCCCTTCAGTTTATTTATTATTTAATACATTGTTTATATCTATGTAGAATATAATAGATATATTATATAGTACTAAATAAAAACCACTTAATATGTTTTTATATTGTTTTAATAATTGTTAACATTTCGTTATGAAAAAGTATGAAACGGACATTAAGACATCATTTAATAAAGGTATATTGATAAATAAAGTAACGGGTGTGCCCTTGTCGAAATGTTATCGCATACACTCCAGTAAATCTATGATTCCCCTCCCCCTCGTATAATTTGGATTTTGGTTAAATCCACAATTACCTTGCATAGCTTTGAGGAACGAAGTTACGAAATATAGAAAATATGTCTTGAATTTAGGTGTTTTTACTGAAGCTATCGAAAAAATGAGTATTTTGGACGATTTTTGGTACGACCGATTTGGCACCAAAATTTGACAGAGGATTACATTTTTATTCACAACATACAAAATTTCATTGATTTAAATCTCTGCATTCATGAGTTATTGCGTTTATATGCGTCAAAATTACATACCGACAGACCTTTAATAAATTTGGTCCAAAATTTAACATGAATCGATATTTTAGAGGCTAAACATGCATATCAAATTTTAACTACTCTGATCCTTGCATTTTGTAGCTGTAATCAAAAAGCCGGATAGATAGACTTCCTATGAATAGATTCCATTAAAATTGATTGACATCTATAAATATAGTCGCAAATTCATATACCAAAATACATCTGTCTAGTTCAAAGCGCGTTTTAATTTTCATATTCAGAGATATATATGCAGATTAAATGCCAGAAATGTTTCTTCCGGTCTCAAGGATATTGGAAATTTGAAGATGTATTAAAATGTTTAATACGTAATTTTGATGATGATGATACTTCTTGTGTACTTCCTACACGAGAAAGTTTTATCTTAATCGTGAAATATTTTATATCACAGCAAAACGGAAAAAAATATATTTTCCGTGACAAGGTTTCAGAACATTTATAATGTGTATTTAAATGTTATTTATTCTGAAAGTTCTTTTGTATTTTGTACTTTTGTACTTTGTATTAAAATTTTATAGCAAAGTTATTTGCACATTTATTACATAGAAAATAGAAACAACAAACAAATATTACTTTCTAAGTAATTAATTTACTTCTCATCTTTACTAATGTAACATATTATATTATTATTATTGTATTAATATATTATATTATATTATTATCATTATATTATATTATATCCTTTTGGTATTGAATAACATCTGTTTAATAAGAACATATCACATGATCTCCTTTTTCATGCATTTTTCATAGAAAAAAGTTATCGGGAATTTTCCTCGAATTCTCGATTATTCTTTACCAGATCATTATTAAACGCGATGCCTGTTTAGTTTAATAGTGGAGTCGACGTGGTTGTGGAGAACGGAATTTCATCACAATTATATGGAAGCCCAGAAAATAGATTGCAATTGTGGAATTTCAATCAGAAAGAATGCAGCGGATATTGTTCGCTCTCACTTTTATTACGAAAGGCAGCTATGATGAAACTTCGAATTTCATTTGTATACGGTCATTTATTGTATATTTATAAGTTAATATGATTACAAATTATGCGTAAATGAATGAAAATATGTTTTCATTTCTTAGAAAAAAAATCAAGGATATTTCATTATAAAACGAATATTTAGTACCAAATTATATATCTTTTATTGCTAAAATGATGTGAAGTTTCCTGGAATTCAGAAGACCTCACATGAAATAATTTCAGTCAAAAAAATTATTCCGAGATTAATAAAAATACTTACTAAGTTTGAAAGAATGCTTCCTTTCAATTGTTATGAATATTTATTAAGTTGTTAAGTTGCTATTGTGGTGATAGAAAGGGTGTTATTTAACGAAAAACCCTTTATTTATTGCAATATATTACACATTTTTATTAATAATAGAAAATCTGCTATTACAACATAATTGGTATAGTTTCACTTTATTATATTGGATATATTAAATTCATTCAATAATAAATTTAATTTGCCATGGAATAAAAAGTTATTTATCGAGATTCTTGATTTTTTTTTAGTTTATGATTTTCAAGACAAAAGATAAATTTTCCCTAATGTTTGAATTTATGAATCCTTACGGACATCAATAATTATTTATTATTTGAAACAATAAATTATAACTAATTAAATAATTTTTTTGCTATAATCATATAAATAATTTCAGATTTTTTTTTTTTTTTTTTTTTTTTTTTTTTGTCGAAATAATGGAAGGCTTTATAGAAAGTTATTGTATTTTCAAGAAATTTATTGGAGAAAGTATTTAAATGTTATTTGTTTTTTTTCTTTTTAATAATTATTATTTAATACTTAGAACATATTTAATATATTTAATAATCAACTGATTTCAAACATTTTATAGATATGAGTTATTAAGTTCAATTTTTTTTTTCGAATCGAAGCAATTTTATGCTGTGCTTTTCTTTCCCTTTATTTAGTTTAAAATCAATTGTAATATAGTGTTTTGAGATTTAGATAAAAATTTACTTTTAATGTAATTTTTAAAAAAAAATATTTATAATTTTAATTTAATTTAAGGAATTATAATTTTCGATGATAAGAATAAGACAATAATTTGAAATTTTAATGGGATCATATCTATATTGAAATTTAAAATGTGCAATTAATACTAAACAATTTCACAAAGAGATACTAAGGAATAGTAAAAAAATGATGAAAATACTGATCCTAAAAATAATGGAAACCCCTGTGAATAAATATGACATTTATGAATGCGCATAGTAAGAATTAAAATATAATCCTAGATAATAGCTTTCTTTTATACAAAAAGTATAATTCATGATAGTATGTGAAGTTATGAGCTTTAATAAAATTGTACACTTTTTGGATTTTTGCCAAAAGCACACAAAGTGTCAGGTTTCATAAGACTTTAAGAGAGACCACATTGGACACTAGAGCAAATGCGATAGAAACATCCCAAGTTTTAGGCG
>JAPMOR010012255.1:21599-68553 GCA_026543865.1 Argiope aurantia | reverse complement strand
TGTCTATGATTCGACTACTTATGTACCTATCGAGCTGGGTATCTACCTATACCTATACATATACACATAATTATAAGAAAATTTTGAATAATAGAATAAATTTGTGAAAATAGAAGAAAATTTTGAATAATAGAATACATTTCTGAAAATAGAAGAACATTTTGAAATTTTAAACTCAATTTATTCCTTTACGGAAGACATATTATGTACAAGGAAGAAACGATAAAATGCATCAGTGTACATCGCGATACAAGAGCAGAAGAGCAAAAGAGAGCAAAATTTTTCCGTTCATGGGTTATACTATGAGATTTTGATAGGGATTTCTTTGACTTGGGTTGTCTTAGGAAAGGGAAATTGTGGTATCTTTAAAAGAATATTGAAATCATTTAAGATCTTTATCCTTTCACTCGGAGTGTTAAAACATTCTGAAGTGAGCAGTTTCCTGAAACGCGTGTTAAAAGTAATTCAATAAAAAGTGGATTAGGATCAGGAAATAAGAGGCCATCTTAAAATGTAGTTAATATGAGTAAGATAAATTTTTTGAAATTAATCAAGATTTAAATTAGATTTAGAAATATCCTCACCAGCTGTAGATAGACTAAGAGATTAGAAAACAATTGCGGTGCGCCTACCACAGGCGTGATGTTCATAAGATTACTTTCGGTTGAATGTCCAGAACCGAATTTCAGAACATCCAGAATCGAATTCGAACGTCTAATTTCATATATCTCTATTAAAAAATGATTAAATGTACTTTATTCGCTGAAATTTAAAATTTTTCATTTTGTGGAACTATTTTTTATCTACGCTTGAAATGCACAATAAAATTATTGTTTTTAGAAATGTGAAATGTCGTACATGCTGAATTTGATATTTATATTGCTATTATTGCGGAAGAGTTATAGTTCATTCTGCAAAATATAATTTAAGATTTGTTCTGTAATTAATTCATTCAAATCAGCGAACTTTTACTCATCAAAATTTCACAATTTCTTTTCTCCGAATCTTTATTTTATGTCTTTTGAATGTTGCATTATTCGATTAATTATATTGAAGAAATTTTATAAAAACAACCTTTTAGAATTTCGAAGAAAATAAATATTCTAGGCATCAAAGATAGTTTCCCATTTTCATTAGCTTCCAGCACACCTTTTCTAATGTCAACAAAAACCTATAGTAATTTTGTTTCGTAATCTAGCTTTCTGGCGTATAAATCCAAAGAAATTGATTAGATAAACATAATGCCTGCTCAAAGAATTACTGATTAGATTGGATTCTTGCATAAGATCTTTAAGGAAGCAGAAATTTTAGGAGAAGGAGATTTGGAAGAGACGATTTATTTTTTATGAGGTTACAATTTTTATCAAGCAAGAAAACATTTTTCTAATGAAGACCCTACATTCCTTAAATAAGTAATTACTTTAATTACTAGGTAATATTTTTTAATTAATCATCTCACAAATAATTTCTAATTTATCTCTATAATTATTTTAAGAAATTAAAACCTTGAAGAGTTAAAACAGAATTGAAGGACATTTGAAGTTCTGTGAGAAAGATTTGCAAAATTTCTTGCCAAGGATAAAAAAAAAATGGCCTAAAAGAAAAATGAAATATTCAATAAATATCTAAATGTAAAGCTTTCAATCATAGATAAAATGAAATATTGTCATTAATTTTGCACAAATATTTCAACAAACAATGAAATTCGGAAGTTATATGAGAAAAATCAGAAACATAACAACCAATTACAAGACACCTTGTACCATAGTTGAAGAAACATTTCTTGGGTTTTATTCTGTAGAGATTTGAATGTATGGCCATTTTATAAATATAATATGCGGCCATTTTATAAAACACCCTATTTTATGAAACACCTTATCCTAAATTGACACTAAATAGCTCAGGAAATTTTATTCAATAACAAAGGAAATTTTTATTTGATATATTTAAAATAAAACCATAAAATCATAGTTCGCTCAAGTCTTCCTGAATCACGCCGAAAATATTGAGACGAATCAACCTCGTATAAGTAAATAATTAGATGCTAAATGACTTTAGAAAGCACTGAAATATCTCTTCATAACAAGAAATCGAAAGAAATCTAAAGGACACATTTATGCGTAATTTGAATTTCTTGCGACGTCTTAAGAGATTACTCAAGAATAATTTAAAATTAGCTGAAACAATGAATTTTTTTAAATGATAAAGTTACTTGGTTAAATATAATTAATAGAAATAAAGGGGTGAATGCAAATGTGTTTTTCTTAACATTTTCATCAATACATTTATTAGCTTATATATATATATATATATGAGAGAGAGAGAGAGATAATTTGTAATAAAAACTAAGTTAATAGGAAAAATAGTATCAAAATACTTTTTTTCTATTCAAGATACTATTTTGATACTTCTTTCTTTAGTAACTTGGTTTTTATTTCTAATTGTCTAAAATCCTCTGTGTTTTAGTAGTTTGCGCTCTCTAAATACAATCGCGCTTTTTCTGTTCTTTTTTAAGTTTTTAGTTTGATTCAGAAATAATTTTTTAGTTTCGATTCCGAAATAATTTTAAATTTATATTGTTTCAATAATAGGTTTGAATTACATATTTCTTATATTTTTGTAACTTATATATATAATCACTCGAAAATTTAGATTTTATCAGTTGAATGACTGGATGACTGACTCTCATGTTTTTTTTCAAAGAAAGAATTTATTCTCTCTCTTTTGAATTTTGATGGAGGAACAAGCTCCCCAATTGTGTCATCTTGAGTTCATTGTCCTGGGCTGCTATTTATCTTGCGATTTTCTGTCTATATCCGTGTTGCTGATTTTTTAATGTTTTGTATTCTTGTTTTATGTTGTGTTTTGCTAAATAATTGTCTTGTGTTTTCTGTCTAGTTTCTTAGAGAATAAAAATAAGTTAGGCGTTACATAGCTAGCTGGACTTTTAACTGTACACCCTTTGGACGGAATTTTCATAACAATCTCTAATTCTGAAAAAAAAACACAGGAATAAATAAAAGAAAATATTTTTTATCTTGTGCTTCAGCTAAATAATACATTTTTTTAAACTCTGATGATTTTATAAAAGCTTTTAATATATAAAGCAAATAAACATAATTCTTAACGTTAATTAAAAAAAAATTATCATGTCATGAAAATATCCGATTAAATAATGTTTTTGAGAAAAAAGGAAATTAATTTAATTCCGTTTTGAATGATTATTGAATTGTTTAATAATCATGCGTTCTTATTTTTTCCCGGTATTGTCTTTTTTTTTTCTTTTTTGTTTAAAGTATGTAAATGTTTACCTCTCATTTTTTTCGCACATACTGTTTATGCATTTAAGTTTTGTGGTTCTATTCAAGAACAAAACTAAGTTGTGAAGCATTTGATTGAGGAAAAATCATAAAAAGTTATAAAATATATAATGCATTCATTCTGCGGAATACTAACTATTGCTGTCCAACCATGTTAATATTTCTACAATCGTTATATATCCTCCACATTTGAACTTTCAACATATATGGGTAGTATAAAGTTGTGCTTCCAATATAAAATCACTTAGTGATGAAGCATTAATAAACTATCGAAAAAGATTAAAGATTAATTGAAATATAGTTGAACATTTACATATTTATTTAAAGGTTTTATTCTATAAACCTAAAATAATTAGATTCCTCAGCATAAAAGCAAGAATTAATGGGCTTCAATTAATCTAATTGATGCATGTGGCATCTGTTATGATTGGTGTCATTAAAATAATTAGAAAGGTATATCTGTAATACATTGGAAGATAACTACATTAATTAAAAGATGACAAATATATCCTTTTTATTTTATCATCTAACTCATAAAGAATTATGAGAACTATTTAACGTTTGTGTCTTCATCTCCTTGTGTTCATAAAGTTCACTATCCTAAAAAGCATCCTTATGAAGAACAAAAAATCGTTTAAAAAATATTTAAAATTAAACATTAGTTGCAAATATAGATCTTATTATTTCTTATGATTTTTGCTCAAGATTCGGTTTTCGTTTCTAAACACATTTCATCATTTCATTTCTAGTATTTCATATTTATTTTTGCTTCAATACTCTTTCCCGGTATCTCTAGACATTTTGTGTAGATTAGTTATTTTATATATGTCTATATAAAATAATTATTAAATTAAAATCAGTCAATTTTTTTGAATTTTGTTTTTAATATTCATGACTAATTTCGTGTTTTTTATTTATCAAATAATCAGTTAGCTCAACAGAAATTGCTTTGGATTTTTTTTATAGAAAAATTACCTACTTTTATCACGCATGTGTTGTATTTTTGAAATTCGAAAACAACATATTCCAAAAGCTTCGTATTTTCATTTTAATATAGTATAAAAGCAAGCATTTATTTAATTTCAGCTTTTTAAAGCTTTTTTATCGCTTATAATAATATTTCTGCTAAATACATCTTATGTTCTTTATGAACTCAAGTCTTCCATCCCCTCAACAAAGTATAAACTAAAAGCAGTAAAAATGCGGCATTTAAGCCGACCAATCTCCATAACTGCCTTTTCATACTCTCATAAAATCAACAAAATCCACAGGCATTAGATAATCTCCTATAAATAAATAAACTAAAGCTGTTATTTAACCTTTTAAACGAAGTTTCTTATCCATTCAGCAGGAACTATAGTTTACGGTACCGAACCTCAGAGAAAATAAAATCCAGTTCTTCCGTAAATATAAATAAAGGAAGGAAGATTTATAAGACACAATTTTTATGATTTTTAATCTAAAGTCAAGAGTATATATTTAGATATAAAAATTTAGGATCTAATTCCATTATTTCTCAAGACTTATATTAGGCATAATTTTTTTGAAATTCATAGCAAAGAAGTGAATTCTATACTTTCTTAAGAAATCTTGAAATATATGTGAAATAAACATATAGATATTTTAATAAGAAACTCATCATCCGCATTCGTAACAAAATCAAAAAATGTGAGATTTTGAAAAAAAAATCTTGTATTGGAAAAATATATTTGAAAAATCGTAATAGTCTATAGAATTGAAGAAGTAATTATATAGAATTAGCACGTATCCTTTTATTTCTCTCCCAAATAATTTAGCTAATTCAGAAAATGTGAGACATATATATATAATATTATATTGACAAAATATGATTATAACAGTTTAGAGAGCCGATGAGGTAATTATAGAGAATTATCAAATGTTCTTTTATTACAAAGAATAGCAAAATTTGAAAATGTGAGATATTTCAAAAATTCCTTTATTGAGAAAATACGGTAGAAGAATCATAACGGCTTATAGAACTGATGAAGTAATTATAGAATATTATCATAGATTCTTTTATTTATCTCCGAAAAAATCTGGAGATTCGATATTTTAAAAAATCCTCTATCTTTTCCTTAAGTAAAATAATGATTCGGGTTTCAGCTGTTTCCACATTAATGGAAGCAACTGAACATTCTTCTTCAAGAGCTTTAAACCGCAGACGCTGAAAAAGGGACAAATAACATTCAGGCTTTTAAGACGTAAAGCTTTTTCGTTTCTGATTATTACAACTTGGAATCATAAAGTCATCTCTTAAAATATTTTTGGCTGAAGAATGTTCTACTAGGGTTTTAAACTTTTGTAATCCGAAATAAATAGTACAACTGTCTGCTCCACGTTCATTGTTGAGTATTTGTTTGTTAATGCATGTATTTCCTGATGCATTTTTCAATATATATTAAATCTGAGGAAAATACATCAGGAATATTAACTTTCAATTTTAAACTATTAATAGAGAATAGGATGCTAAGTTTGATATGAAGATTGAAAAAAAAGTGTTTTTTAAAACAATTGCAACAAATATTTTCTTTTATTTATATTACAACTTTTTAATGCGAAAAAATGACTGTAAAATTTTTCATGAATATTTATTTTAATTTTTAATATTAATAAAGTAGAGACGTCTGTTGGACTCACTGCGAATAAAACAAGACAATGGAAATTTTTAACAACTAAAATATTTCAACAAAATTTTCAAAAATGTTCAATAAAACTGAACAATTCAATACGAATTAGAAATTAAATTTTCTAAAACTATTCATCGTCATTTTTTGAAAGGAAAAGAATGATTACGCATAAAATGAGAATGCTACTATAATATTGAATAACATTAACATTTTTTCCTTTCTTTATACCTTTAGTTTAAGTTCAAAACTGCTTATAATTGTTTCCGAAAATATTCTAATGAAAAAATTATCAACTAATTATCAACTATGGAATTTCATATCCTAGATTGCTGTAGAAAAAGAAGTTTTATTTTTATTTTAGGTAATGGAATAATCCCAAATCATATTTTGCTTAATCAAAAAGTTGATATTACAGTAGTTTCTTGAAAATTCATTATTAATTGAATTATTAATGAGGTTATTTGATGCTTCAATATAGGAATTTTTATTATTGCAAACCCTTTTGATTCTGTTAAATTGTGAGGAAATTAGATTTTTGAAAATTTTAGAGTTTAGATTGGAATGACAATTACAAAGTTTTGTTATTTTAAAATTAAATTCATCCCTTTTATCGTAGATACCAACTACTGTTTTATTATTAGCAATTTCGATTTATAAATCCAGAAAGGTAACTTCAAGTTGATTTTTATTTGTTTCTGTTAGAATTAAATCTGTTGGATAGCAATTAGTAACAACATTAGTATTGTCTAAGTTTATCAAAAGTAGGTCGTCAACATACCTTCAACAGTTTATTAAATTATATTTAATTATTTTTTTCTCATAGTAATGTAGGAAAATATTAGCTAAAGCACTTGAGAAAGCTGTTCCCATTGGAATGCCCTTTACTTGTTTATAAAAATTAATTCCATTATAAACGTAATTTTCAGTAATATTATAATTACATAACTCTAGCCAGTTATTTTTAGGAATAACATCTTCATTTAAATATCCGTAATATAAAAAAGTACAGTCCTTTATTAATTTTTCACGAGGCAAATTGGTGAATAAATTTACGAAATCATAAGTATTAAGTTTATTAATGATGTTATCTTTAAGAAAATCCAGTACTTCTTTGTTTCAAGAAATTATAAAGTTGTCTTCATCTTTGATTTTATCCAGGAAAATGTTTAAGTATTTAAAGAAAAGTTTTCCCGTATAGTCACTATAACTGCCAGAGCTACAAAGCACGAATTTGAATTTTCATGAATTTTTACGAAATTTAACTGCTGGGAATAAATAAGGATAGTTTAGAGAGCAAGTCTTTTTTTTTTTGCGAAAGCTAGCATTTTTTTTATCTAATTCCTTTTTCCTGCTGTTCTTAAAAATATAAGATGCGTTAGAGTTATATTCATTAATTAAAGTTCTTTATAATAATATTTATAAATTAAACATAAATTATTTGCTGATTTATCTATTAATGTAATAACAAATTTTTCTTTTAAATTTTTCTTTCGTTTTTTAATTTTTTGCTAAAATAAATCCCATGTTCTTTAGATCTGTCAATATCAGTATTCATTTTCATTTTAATTAGCTCTAAAATTCTCACTTTCCATTCCCCGAAATCTTCCGCAGGCCAAAGGTATTTTCTAGATAATTTAGCAATAAAAATATCCAAATCTTTACCAATAGAAATTAAAATTTTATTATGGTTTATTTTTTCTCTTAATCTAAATTTACTTCCTCTTCCCATTAATTATCTTAAAGAGTTGAATTCAATGATTTTTAAATTACCTGTAATAATAGGACCTTTATCTACATCTATAAAGTCTTTAAAGTTTTCTTTGTTACAGTAATAATCTGTTTTATTTATTTTATCTAAATGTTTGCTATAGTAATTATAATTACAATTTTTTTTTCTTTAAGGTTGAAGTATAACTAAATGCTATTGAAACAGTTGTTTTATCTGATAGAGAAAAAATATATTACTATTATGTATAATTTTGGGTAATTTTAGATATTCGAAGTAAATATCCAAGAATTTAATCACACAGAATTCTTTGTAAATATTATTTTTATTATTAAAAAGTAAATCGTTTTTCCAATGTTAAGCTTATATTTAATTAGATCTAGAATAATACATTTCGTGTATGAATTTTTAAACTCTAAATCCCCGAATTTATTATTTAAAAGACATTTAATTTTATTATTTCTAAGACCAAAAATGTATTTCCCTATTTTGTGAATGTTCTCACTATTGTTTTCCAGATTACAGCAATTTTGAAATTCCTCAAATATAATTTGAAAATTGTCCCCTTTTCCTTTATCTCTTTTAACTCTTTTAGAAAAGTTATCTTTATTTAGAAAATTTTTAAATATGTTAAATTTGTAATAAATGAATTATTGTTTAAATCTGCAAAACCCTCCCCATTCAATTTTCTATTGAGTCATTAAGGAAATAAAGTTTTAAGGTTACAAATATAAATATTTTCTAGGTCTAATCTTTTGCTTAATTCGTTAACATTGTCTTCTAGAATGTAGATATTTATATTATTAAAGTTATGGTTTTGAAAGTGTTCCAGTTCAAAGTCAGTAGTCCTATTTTTTATAAACTTTTTAATATCGGATCTAGGATTATTAATTCTTAAATTGAGCTAGGTGCTAGTTTGGCAAATATATTTTAAATTACATTCTGAACAATTTGAAAGGTAAATCAAGTTTTTGTTTTTACAGAATACTTGTAATTTTGAGATTTAATTATTGATTTGTTCCTTATTTGCTAATGGACATGTCTTAAACTTCCCATATCTACAATTTTTTTTTATTTTTTGTATTTATAAGATTTTTATAACATAATGAATCGGTCAGTAATTTTTTCTCCGTGTATGCTCCTGACACAAAGCTATCCACAGTGTCCCTTGGTAGAGCGCGTGACGGGAAATGCGCTATGATAAATTTCTTATTAGCTTCTTCCATAGTTTTATTTATTTATTAAAATGAAGATATATCTCCCTAATGCCAAAAAAAAAATAGAATTATCTAAAAAGTAAATTTGAAAATTTTTTAGGCAATATATTAAAAAAACTTTTATAAAAATATTTTAAAATTTGCAGTTAGTGGAAAAGCGCACATGCAGCTTAATTCCAGCCAAATGCAAGAAAAAGTAACCAATCTAAAGTGGGAAATATTTTGAAAACGAAAAGAAATAGTTTCGGAATAAAAATTATTTATTATTCAAACTAAAACCAAAAAAGGAACAGGAAAAGCATCATAGTATTTAGAAAGCGCAAATGCAGCTATATCTACAGATGAAATGAGAAAGTAATAAAAATCAAGTTAATAGGAAAATCAAATTGAACCAAATAAAAAAAGAATCCGGCCTGAATTCTTTTTCAAGGGTCACCCTCAGGCTGGGATTCCAAAAAAGGGATCTTTTTTGTGAAGGAATGCAGACTAAACTGTCGAATAATGATTCCTCGTAACTCGAAATAAACTCTTGACCCAAATAAACTTATAAATATAACTCTAAGTATTAAAATCATCAATATATATATATATATATATGTAGGAGGGAAGCCTAGCTACCATCCGAGTTCCAAGGCGAATGAAAAAGTCAAGTTGTACATTTCGTAATTTAATGGAAGACAAACAAACATAAAGACGGCATGACATAAAATTAAGAAGGAAAGAAGTGAAGAGTTAAAAGGGCGGTTGCTGCCCATTTACATCAAGTTGGTTAACATCGCAGAAATTCAGACATTCAGTTACGCCACACACAAACAGCAAGTCCAATGTTTCACTTTCGCTAGCTCAAGCTCATGTCCGTGTGACGTCAGCTAGTGGATAGAAGGTAGATGCAGTGCCACCTGGTGGTCCGCGGAACAAGGATACCACAGCGGCCATTCTGACTGCAAGAGCTGACATCAGCGAGCCTTTCATCTATTGGATTCCAACATTACCAAGTAAACACTCGAACAAAAAGAACCTGAAATGAACAAAAAAATGAGACAGAAAAAGTATATGAACAATTAAAGTTAGAAAAATACAGGTTTCTTTGTTTAGATACAGTGGACTCTAGTCCGTTTTAAGTTATTCTTCCCCGCATTTTCATGTGGTCTGCTGCAGTAGATGTGATGTTTGGTCCTTCGTCTTGTCCGACCTTTCTGCATCATAGCGGTCGTTCAGCCTGACTTTCACCACTTCGTAAGGACCGAAGAATTTTGGTCGCAACTTGAGACCAGTCCCAAATTGAGTTCGTTGAATTGCAACAAAGTCGCCAACCTTGTACTAATGTGCTTCCTTTTTCTTTTTACTGTAGCTTCGACGATTTTCTTCCTGGACCTTTAGAATGTTCCATTTAGCTTCCTCGCGAATATTTTCTCGATCTTCAATAAATGATTCCATGCTTTCCTTTTTCAGCAATTCAAGGATGTGTAGTTCTTTATTGGTTTTCATCTTTACGCCAGTTAGGAGCTCAAAAGGTGTTCGTTGGGTACTTCTTGAAACTGTTGAGTTCAACGTTCACTGGACAGCAGGAACAAATTTATACCATTTGGCGTCCAACGATAGTTTTGCTAAAATTGGAATTATGGTTCCATGGATTTTTTCGACTTGCCCATTACCTCTGGGAATTCCGGTTGTGATGCTGAGATGTTCAATACTTTCATTCTCACAATATTCTTGAAATTGTTTGGATCTAAATGCACTGCATTTATCGGTTATGATCCGATGTGGATGTCCAAATGTAACTTCTTGTTGTTTAAGTTTGTCGATGGCATCATGAGCAGATGTAGATTTTACGGGATGTATCCAAGTGAATTTGGAAAATGCGTCGATTACAGTGAAGATATGGTTGTAATTTTTATTGGTAGATGTTAAAGGACCTAAAAAGTCAATATGGTACGTACTGAAGGGGACTTCTTCCTTTGAGATAGGATGTAAAAATACTTCGACTTTCCCTCGCTCCTCTCTTTTTATTTACAAGAATACACTCAATATAGTTTGATATGACATTCTCTACACATTTTCTAATATTAGGAAAATAGAAAGTTTGCTTTACGACGTCTTCAGTCTTACTGATACTGAAATGACCTTTAGAATGAATATTTTTAACAACTTCAGTCTGCATTAGTTGAGGAACTACCAAGAGATCAGAATCATTTAAGATTTTATAAAACACATTATTCCTAAGAATAAAGTCACTACTTTGCTTATTTTCCAAAAGTTGTTTTATGGAACTTATATATTCATCATTTTGTTGACAATTGACAATTTTTTATGTTATTTCATCGTGTGTTACAAGCATAATAGGGTATCGACTTAAACAATCCACATGTTTCATTTGTTTGCCTGGACAATGTACAATTTCATAGTTAAAGTCTTCCAAAAACAAAGCCCATCTAGCAATTTTTGGTGTCAAATGTGTTTTACTCATAGTTTTTTGAAATGCCAAGCAGTTCGTTGCAATTCGAAATTTACTACCAACTAAATAGTTTCGGAATTTCTTTAAAGCTACAATAATGAATATTTCTCTTCTTGGAGGGAGGTGTTTTTACTCATGTAATGAATTGGGTGAAACGTATTATCATCAGACTGTTGAAAAAGAATAGCGCCATAACCAAATATGCTAGCATCAGTATGCAATTCAAGTTTCGCACCCTGCTTGAAAATGTGTAATACAGGTTTTTCAGAAATCTTTCGTTTTAGAGTTTGGAATGCTGAAATTTATTCGGGTTCAAAGTAGAACACTGTGTTGTCATGAAGTAAGTCATTCAATGGCTTAGTTATTAATGCATAATTTTGAATAAATTTTCGGAAATAACCAGTGAGACCGAGAAAGCTTTGAACCTGTTTAACGCTTTTAGGTTCTGGAAAATTCTGAACGGCAGCAGTTTTATCCAAAGAAGGACTAATTTTACCGTTTCCAATAATGTAACCCAGAAATTCGATTTTAGACTTCAGAAATTGGCATTTCTTCAAGTTAAGTTTTAATCCGTATTCTGATGCAGTTTGTAATACCCTAGATAAACGCTTTATATCATCACGCTCATCAATACTGGGTATAATGATGTCATCCATGTAGATAACGACAACGCCTTCTATAAGAAGACAACGATACACATGGTTAATGAATCTTTGGAAAATACTCGGGCTATTGCAAAGACCAAATGGAATGTTAAATTCGTATTGTCCATCATGCGTGACAAATGAAGTGAACTTTTTACTATCTTCTTCCATCTCCAAGTGGAAGAATCCATTTTTCAAATCAATTGTTGAAAAAAATTATCCTGAGTGCAATTGGTCTAGCATTTCTTCTATTAGGGGTAACGGATATCTATCTTTAACCGTTTTAACATTTAATTTACGGTAATCTATGCAGAGTCGTAAGTTACAGTCTTTTTTCTTACATAATACAAATGGAAGAACAATAATCGGAACAACTATCTCTAATTATACCCTGATTCAACCAATCAGTTATTTGCTCATTTACTTTCTGTTTTTCAGGAAAAGAGAGTCGCCTGGATCTTTGACAAATAGGAATTTGATCTTGTAATACAATACACATTTTCAACTTAGTATCCTTAGTTTTAATAGGTTTATAATAATTAATCAATGATGACAATTCATTTCGAATATTTGGATCATTAACATGCGATAAATCAAAAGGACATTCATCAATCACATTTGCAACATGAAACAAAAAATACTCATCATCAATGCTGCAGAATCGAATTCCGTCTTTACCAAATGTAAATTGAGTTTGTAGCAAAACGTCAGTTCCAATAATCATATCAAGTGGAAATGTGTCATCACTAAGAACATGAATTTTTGCAGGTAATGTTTGATTTTGAATAGTAATAGAATCCTGAAAGAAACCAATACTTTGAACTGTATTTGGGCCAACTCCAGAAAACGTTACATGAGAATGATGTAATGGTCTGGAACCAATTTTTAGATATGTATTTTAATTAAAAATAGTGGCTTGCGACCCAGTGTCACAAAGTGCAGTTAATTGAATTCCTTTAAGTATAATTTCAACATGCATGGGGTTTTGGGAAAAGGTTTGAGCAGAAATTTGGTGTACAGTTCTGGTAGGTGTAGCAATTTTAGCGTGAGATTTGGATTCAGCGTTTCGTGAATTTTGAGGGCAATTAGGATGAACATGGCCAAAATGTTTTCAGCCATAACATTGTTTACCAAGTGTCTTATTCGTGCAGTAGGTACTCCTATGTCCTTTTAAACTACAGTAGTAACATACTGGTTGTGGGTTTGGAGTACGCTTACGGTCCAATTTTGTATTATGAGTGGGTTCAAAGTTTTTGTCATTACTTTGCCGAAAAGTTCCTGAAGCATTAAATAGCGTTTCATAAATTTTCAATTTTCCTTTAAATTCAGGAATTGATTTACAGTCGTACAAAATAATTTTATTGTTTGATGAATAGGGAATTTCGTTTATGACATACTCGATCAAAGAGGAATCATCAAGAGAACCCTTGTGGGCAAGATCTCGCATGGCCAGAACTTTTTGTTTCGCCTCTTCCAATTGAAAGTTAGGTGGGAATCCAGAAAATTTGCGTAATCTAGAAAGGTTTTGCCTGTCGCCGGCTGAGCCAAATATTAACTTATGCAAAAGTTGGATTTGGTTCTTACTACCAATTTTTAGAGATTTAGAAATTTTCGGGCAATCATTTAGAGTAACCATTATTCTCTACTTCAAGCAGCTATCACACAAAGATTCAAAAAGTAATATCAATGTCTATAATACGTAGGCACTCAAAATTAAGATATTAAATCAAGCTCTAAAATATGCATTCAAATATAGAAAATAAAATTCCACATCAAAATTTCAAATAGCAACCATATAATAAAATATTATTTCTCAAAATATGTAATATTAACAACAGTTTTTGTTCAAGAAAACAAAGTTATGAATTCAAATATCAATAGCATGAAATGATTAATTCTTCAAAGTATATATCAAATATTTCTTCAAAATAAATCTTTCTTGTGTGAACAAACAGAAAATATAAATTTAGATCAGATTAATTCTTCAAAATATGAATCAAATCTTTCTTTAAAATAAATCTCTGTTCAAGAAAATAGAAGATGTAAATTCAACATCAATGTATTAATTCAAAATCTTCAAAGTTCTAATCTCAAAAGCATCAAAATTGCAATTTCGAAAGCGTCAAGGTATTCTTCGAAATAGCAAATATTCTTGCAAGAAAACGGAAGATTTAAGTTAAACATCCGAGTAGCATCAAATAAGCAAATTTATCTTCAAATAACTTTCGCTTCATCAAAATTATGCATCAAAATTAAGAATTCTTCTTCAACTATACAACTCTTAAATAATTTCGAAAATAACTCCCCAATTTTCTTGCAGTTAAATCTTCATCAATTTTAATATTCCATCAACCATCTATATTTTTTTGAACAAGCATCTATGTGTTCTTCAAATAATAGGGAGAATCATCAAAATGTACTTACAGTTTGCCGTTCGAAGTTATCAGTTTCGGTTTTGGAAACCGTAAACACTTCCTTAACTTCCACGTTAAACCATTTGGTTTTAAGTCCTAGGACAACATCACTAAATTTGTAGCTCAACACTGGTTTCCCATTAAAAGATAACATGAAAGCTGGGTCTAGGGGTGTTGTAGTTTTAAGGTAGCTAAGTTCGATCGGCCAGAGCCCCCCATGTAGGATAGAAGCCTACCTACCATCCGAGTTCCAAGGCGAATGAAATAGTCAAGTTTTACATTTCATAATTTAATGGAAGACAAGCAAACATAAAGATGGCACAACATAAAATTAAGAAGGAAAGAAGTGAAGAGTTAAAAGGGCGGTTGTTACCCATTTACATCAAGTTGGTTAACATCGCAGAAATTCAGACATTCAGTTACACCACACACAAACAGCAAGTCCAATATTTCACTTTCGCTCGCTCAAGCTCATGTCCGTCAGCTAGTGGATAGAAGGTAGATGCAGTGCCACCTGGTGGTCCGCGGAACAAGGATACCACACACACACACACACACACACACACACACACATATATATATATATATATATATATATATATATATATATATATGTATGTATGTATGTATTTTGATAATTTTTTTGAACTTTCCTTTTCAATTTTTTGAGATGAAATAATAGCTATGATGTCATAGTTCTAAGTCACCCTTTTAAAACCGCATCTACTGTCAAGTACCATACGTAATAATAAACTGTTTTCAAAGAAGCATACGTAATGATAATGCAATACTGGTAAAAGCAGGTAAAAAATTTATGCGATTAAAATATGATGATGAAAATTGCCATTTATGCTTTATTCATTGTCTACGCAATTTCGATCTTCAATATTCATTGCCTATGTGATTCGAACTTCAAAACCTCCTAACCAAAACAACATCAATGTTCTCACATGATAAAAAATATTTCAGCGATGACATTATGAATTGTTTTAATCAATAAAAATTGTTAAATAAAAAATTTACTGGCAATAAAAATAAATGGGTGTATGGAGATTGCACTTTAACAGAGCAGACAGACCATTAAACTTAGAGCACGAAATTTGAAGCAGTTATAATATGGAAATCAACAATTTGCACCTGGGAGTGAATTTTTAGGAATTTTTATTCTAAATTTAATTAGTTATTAACCAAAAGTTTAGTGCTTATCTGTGATATCTTGGAAAGAATTTTACACCATTTAAAAATTCAAAATAGCACTTTTCCTATGATAATTTATTTATCATGTAATTTTTATTCTATTTTACAATTTTTTAAAAATATTTTTTACCCATAATGGTTTACTCATAATAACAATGGTTTTTGCTGGTGTAATGAAAATCAAATCATTCTCACCATTACAAAGAATAATTAATCTCATTTTTTTTAAATATATTCGTAAAATCTAAGAAATGAACACTTAGTTTCTTTTTTAACATCTTTGATAATGTTGCAACGAAATCTTACATTTTTTTCCTTCAATTCCGTGAACATGTTACTGAGTGTATGCGTATGATACGCCCAAAAAAATCTAAACCAATTTCATATTAGTGCGTAGGTATCAGGTTAGTACCACCTGTGAATTCTAAAAGAGAGAAAAGAAATAAAAATTACTTTATAGGATGAAAAAATAGTATTGCAGTTATAGAAAAAAATAAGTATTGCATTTTTCATAAAACGTTGCGTCATATGTGATGAAACGTAACGTGATCTTAAATACGTGCCAAGATAAATAAATAATAGTTTAAATTCTCCTGAAAATGTAAAATTAAAAAAAAATTGTCTAGGAAACAATAAATATTAATTTAATTATATATAATTAATTAAGATCAAATCAATCAGCACTCTTCGAGAATAAACAGGTCTTTAGACGAAGTATATATATTATATATATTTAAAAGTATATATATTATATTATAGTATTCATTTAAAAAAAATTATTGAAATAAGCAAAAATGACTTTAATGAAATTTTGTGGTATATTTTAATTATAATCGTGGAGTTAAATAAAATATGTCGCTATTTCGGGCCTTCTGGTATTTTTGCTTATCAGGCTTTAATCTTTTGTTTTACGGCTGTCTGTCGGATTTCGATCGAGACTCAGACAGAATGCATTATTTCAGGATGTCTGCATATATTATTAACATGTTTTAAATAAAAGTGACGTAAAAGTTTAATGAGGAAATAAAATAAAGGTATATATCATCTGTTCTTTTTAAATATTTTTAGTAGGAATTCCAAAGAACTTTGAATTTTTTTGAAATTTAATGTCACTATTTCAGATATTTAAAATGGTCCAATTCTTAATTTAGAATATAGTTTCATTATTGCATCGTTTATTGAACTTGATATCTCTTGGAATATGTAAGAATGAAGGAAATTGTGACATTGTATGATATAATAATATAATTTAAACCGTTGCAGACGCTTTTTAATTTTAGTACTGTAATAAAATAAACTGCACTGTAGTTCATGAAACGTATATTTAGCTGAAGAGATGCTTAGGGTTTTAGAAACTTCTTAGACATATTTTCTTTTTAAATAACTATACTATAACTAGTATAAATAAATTAATATTCGATCTTTGGAATAAACAAAAACTATAATATTAACTGATTATTTAAATAAAAAATAAATATAGATTGTAATTAGAAATGAGGGAAATCGAACGCAACTTGACTCTAAGATCCAATTCGAGAAAGTTAAATTTTTTGAATTTCATAGCTAGATTTTGAAACAGGAGAGAATTTGTAGTTACAGTGATGAAATAAGCATTATAAAGGATATTATTGAATTAAAATGGAAGAGAAAAATTTAAATATAGATAGTAATTAGAAAGGAAGGAAATCGAACGCAACTTGAGACGAAGATCCAATTTGAGAAAGTTAGGGTTTCTGAATTTTATACCTAGATTTTGAAACAGGACATAATTTGTAGTTGGAATGATGAAATAGGCATTATAAATGACATTATTCAGTAAATTTTAAGGATAAAATTTAAATTGTTACAATTTAAATAATATTTGAAGATATTAGATGGTTTTCATCTGAGTGTCAGTTAGAAGAATGTCGACCAAATTGCCGCAGAATAAATAATTGTGATAAAATGCCTGCCGATATGATGAATGAAAAACAAGATTTGTTAAATAATTTTAGAAAAATATATTTTGTTAATTTATTTGGGACAAAATCGATACATTTCATAAGTATTAAAGACAGTTTTACCATTTATTGATTAGCTGCATTATATTTCAATTAATTACAAATATAAAGAGCGAGATTGTAAACTCAACAATTTTTCGTTTCATAAAATATGTCTCTTAAGTCATGAAATATTTATACATAAAAAAACGAATGTAATATAAAGTTAATATCTTACGCGCACATTAAAATTTGAAACAAAATAGTTAAAAAATAAGAACATCCATACATATTTTTTTTAAAATTTGAGATCATACATAAATCATGTAGTTTTGAAATATTATTAATAATAAATGTTTATGTCAAAATAATTACTGCGGAATAAATAAAATACTCTTCTTAAAATATCAAAACATCCAACAAAACAAAACTGTGTCACATTTAATTTTATGAGTTTTAAGTTGTTACAATTATAGATTACAATTATACTTGGTATTTGTGCACTTTTCTTAGCATCATATTTCCTTTAAATTAAATTAATTTTTTTAAATAATATTTTATATTTTTCGAATACGCATAATTTGGGGAAATAAAACTTTTAATAGTATATTTTAGTAAATAAAGATCTATTCCTATAGCACTTAACTTGATGCTAAGTAGTAATACTAATAGCATTACTAACTAATTTAGCTACCCTTTAGTGCGGTTTACTTTTTCTTGAGACTGATTTTGCTGTTCAAGTATATCATCCACATTTTGTCTATTAATGCATATTGCAAATTCTTGAATATCTCAGAAAAATCTTAAAATAGATCGTCCCTGGGATCAGCGAGAGTCTAATTCATTGTTTTCTGTAAGGAGAATCATTCACTTCGGGGAATTAATCACTTAGATTGTAGTAAATTGGTCTGTTATGTCCACTTTCTCTTTCCAGAGATTCCTCCAAGAAAAAGTCAGATCATGCAAAAATAATATCCATTTACATGATTGCTTTGTTCCTTCTAAATCTCTTAGGAATTATAGGAATAGCAAATGGCACGGACATTTCTTTCAGTTTCATAGCTACTTGGAATACTTTCATGAACACATTATTATGTTTAAGATCGAGTTATAGTTCTGAAGTTCAATTTTTCATTCAAAATAAAGATGATAAATGTTTTTCTAAAAAATAGTGGTTCAAATCTCTGTTTCTTGTGTATGTAGTTTCCATTAACAAATGGACTTATAATGTGTCATAATTTTCAGAAATCTAAAGAGCCTTAATTAAAGTGCTAAGTCGCTACTATTTCTCTTTTTTATACAAAATGTCGTAAATAAATAACAGGGATCATAATTTTATCTTTAATGATTAGTCAGAATGCAATATTAACAGCCAGGTTTGCTTCTTTTCACCGAGAGAAATAGATATCACATATTTTCCTCTATATGTAGCTATAGATATATAGCTTTAAAAATATATATATTTTTCATGCTACATTAATTTTCAGATTTCCTAAATATGTGCATATGGATACTTTTACTCCGAGAATAATAAATAAATAGATGATGTTCTCTTTATCCAATACTAGCCGCCTTTGGCGACCAGCCGGTTCGCCAATATTATCGCTCGCTACAATTTTCAATTAAATATTTTAAGTAACTGGTCTCTTAATAGATTCTCAAACAAAACAATTTTAATCTTCAAATTTTGATAGTCATACCAAACTTATATTGTTGTTTAAATCGTTTCGTTCAATTTACTCTATATATTTTGCTAATTTGTTGTCATTTCCGGTAAAACGTCAACTTTAATTTAAAGTGAAAATGATGAAATTGCAATTAATATAAAGATATTTTTTAATAAAACCAAGCGTTTTATTTTATTTATCATCTTTATTGCTATTTATGTATTACTATTATTATTGAATATGAGTATTGCAAACAGAATATCTCGGTATTTAAGTCTTATGTGAACTACAAAATATTATTGATAATTTATGTAATATCTCAAAGAATAATTCGACAAAAATTTCTCAGATTTAGCATAAAATTCAGTTTTTAGTTTTGCTTTCAAAAGGATTGAAATGAAATCAATAATAATATTTTGTTCCAGCCTATAAATATATTTCAAAAATTATGAAATCTAAATTTAATGCAGTAAGGTATCATATTCTGAGAAATATTCTGGACACACCAAATTTTAAATAAATGAATGAATGAATGTTTCTATTTTTCACGATCAACTAAGACTTATTTATGAAGTTTTGAATGTTAAAAATCTAGAAAATCTCAACATTTTCATAATCTTAGGCCAATTATTCTTAGAAACCTGCGCGCTGATTGGCGTATTTTTTTTGAAACGATCGATGGAAAATCTAAAATTATCCTTTTTTTTTTATTGAATAGTGATATTCAAATTTTCATAAATCAGCCAGTTTAAGTGATTGATTTAGTTGAATGGAAATTAACTCTTTTTATTTAAAATATTAGTGTTTCAAGAGCATTTTGTTATTCGTGATTTCGACAGCAGAAGCTTTATGTAAAATCAAAAATTCGTTATTTATTAGAGCATTTATTGAATTAAGTTACATAAAATATAATCATTTTTCTATTTAAACCATTTTAGTAAATCTGTTGTGTTCGTGCGTCAACAAAAATAGAATGCAGACAAACTTATTATGAAACTAAATCTTATTACATTATAGATAATATTATCAAATTTACATCAACTTATTTTCATTCAAAATTCTAGCATCGTTTTTAAACAACAAATTAAAAGTTCCAAAATTATCACTGTTGCCAATCTGAATTTCACAACTATTTACAAAATAAAATTTATAATTATTAAAATAATCGTTTGCTACTTTTAAATAAAATATTTACGATTTATGTCGCAACAGATCTGTGTCTTACTAAAGGTTTACAAATTAGCTGTGTGGCCATGATTTGAATGGATATCTTGTTCATATTAAGCAAAACTTGCCTTAAAATAAAACTTATTTATTGGATTAATAATATAGAGAGTGTAAAAGATCATAAAAGAATTTTTCTTGGATTTATTTTTTAGAAAAAATAATATTTCATATTTGTTTCATTTCCTACAGACACGTGACGAAAATTATATTTTTGCAGATTTCATTTCCAAAAAGATTTAATTTATTTTCAGTTAGAGCTTTAATCAATGTGATGGCAACACTTTGAAAAAAGCTATTTTTTTCTCCTGAATGCGAAACGTGCTTAATCCTCATTTTTATTTTTGACGAAAAAAATTATTGAAAAACATAATTAAAACATTTATTTAAAAATTCATTAAAAATAGAAATTTAATTTTAAGATTAAAACAGTAGTATCATTTAAAAGATAAATTTTTGATCTTTAACTTCATGTAAAAATCTTTTTTGTGCGGTAATATTTTCGGAAGTTATAGCAGAAACACGCCAAAATTTCGCTTAATTTTTAAATAAATAAACTTCTAATTAAAAATTAGGAAAAATAACCCCCAGGTGCACATTCCCGGCCTCCAAGGTATACACGTGCCAAATTTGGTAGCTGTAGGTTGAATGGTCTGGCCTGTAGAGCGCCAACACACACACACACACACACACATTGAGCTTTATTATAAGTATAGATTATCAAATTGGTTTTATTAAAGGCTTCTTCACAAATAACAATTCATTGAATATTGAAAACTTCACTAAATGAGATTTAATCTATGATAACTATTTATTTAAATAGATTAATTATATTCAAAATGACAATTAAATTTAGAAAAGAAAAATACAGATTTAGCCATGCATCAAAAATGCATTGGACATAAACAACATTTCAATGATTTTGTTTTGCTTAAAGAAGAAGAAATTCTTATCCCGATCTTAAATATTGATAAGGTTTCTGTATATAGTTATGTGATGTTTACATTGTGTATTTAAACTTTAAAGATTAAAAAAAAACTTTAATATTATTAATACTTTTTTTTGCATTATCTTGTATCTTGCATTAGCTTATATCTTGCGTTAAATATAAAGCAAGAGGATAAAGAATATGCAATTCAGTGTTCTTTAAGAAATTTAAATGAAAACGTAAACAAAATGCATATAGGAGAATTGTTTGAAAATAAATAAAATGTTTTAAAATTATGTTTCGATTTTTAAAAAATTGAAATCATAGTAAAACGAAATTAAGCCAACTTTTGAGAAATAATGCTTGATATCTTATAGATACGCATCATTTTGCTTAATGATCCCCAGATTAATTTTCGACTGAGTTCAGGGCATATCTTAAATACAAAAACTTTCAATAAAAATTGTGCAGTAAAAAAATATTTTTTTCCTTTTATAAGCAGAATTTGCTGTCGGAAGTGTAAAAAGAAATTCTAATATGTCTCCTGATTGTCCATTGTATTTTTTCCATAATGCCCACGCAAAAAAACATCTTCTTAACTATTTAATAAGAGTTTATACTATATGATAAGCATTAAAATACATTTTCTATCTACTAATTATAAAATTATGAATAATCAGTTCATCTTTTGCTAGCCTAAATTTTTTATACACATTGTATCAATAATTATATTTTTTTAAATATGCTTTACATAAAGCGATTATTTAAGATTAGATGGAACAAAACAAAACAAAAAAAACTTACTAAAATTAATCAAGGGAGAAAACATACTATAAATTTGAAATAACGAGTAATTAATTTTAGTAACGCATTTTTGTAAAAATTCTTTTTTTACTGCTTAGTTAGTAAATAAAAATTTTATTTAAAAGTGAAATTACACTTAGCTGAAACTGCATATAATTTTCTCCGGATGAACCAAATATTCGAAGTATCATGAGGACCGTAGATGTTACCATAAACAATTAATAGCGGCTCTTCTATTTTTCATGTAAATAAATGAAGGATGAAGAGTTTCTGGATGACATGGTGATACCAATATTAAAAATATATTCTTCATGTAAAACTAATTATTAATGGGAATGGAAAACATATTTTTCATATGTAATTTAATCTTTAACTAATCGTATATTTTCAAATTCTTGTACAAAATAAGGAATATAAGAATAAAATGGTTATTTTTGCTACAGAATCAATTGAAAACGCTCTCCAAATGTAAATATTGCGATAAAAAGTGGTAGTTTTTTCGTTGATGATGAATTTAAATAGCGTATTTACATAATGATATTAAACAAATAAAACATAATTAAATATCATCCTTTTTATAAAATGTTTTAACATTTTACTATGTAACATAAGAATATATGTAAAATGATCTCTTACATCAACTTTCTTTCAATTTTAAAACGTTTCCAGTATGATATTAATTAACTAGTCAATGAATTACGCAAAATAATAATTTTCTAAATTTCTAAAATTCAAGTTTTGTGTTATTTCGAAATTTAATTAATCCTGGAGTAGATACCTATAAAACATATTCGTGATATTCAATTCATAAAAAGTACCATATTAGCAGGTATTCTGTGAATTAAAAATTGCTACATGGTTCAGTAATACCAACTACAAGAATACATTAAAAGTAAAATTTTACAAGCCATTAGATGTAATAAAAAGTAGTATACTAACAGACTGATATTTAGATATTAGACAGTAATACAACATTATTAAACAGATTTTAGTAACTATTCTGTCAATAAAATCAAGACGTGTGCTATGCAAACTCCATAGAAAGTGTTTCAAAATATTTTATGGAGAAGACTGTTAGATCAATAGCTATACAATTTGGCAATTTGAAGAATCATAAGTATTCAGTAAAGAAATATTTTTGCAATTCCTAATTAGATCGGTAATTAAAAATTAAAGGTTTTTTTCTCAATAACTTCGGAACATATTATTGCTAAAACACTTATTTCCTCCATTTTAATCTTATCAATGAAATGAATTTTATTTTTAATCATTTATTTTTCTTTAATTTAAAAATAATTCATTTAATTTACTTAACTTTAATTTATTTTTTTAATTAAATAAATTTAATTTATTTAAAACATATTTTTTCGGATATTTTGTAATAATTTTATTCATTATTTTAATTATTCATATACTTTGCCATGGTGCTAAATATACTAATTTTGTATTTTACTTTTGATAATTAGATTTACATATTTAACAGCCATAATTTTAAATATAAAGACAATCGATATTATTATGTTAATATACTTTGGTATTAATTTTTAATATCTTTTAAGTTTATTTCAAAATCTTTTTTTTTTTAGAAAATTTCTTTCACATAAGGAACATGACTAAATTTTCTCAAAAAAGTTCTTTCATCTAACAATTCGCCTCTCTAATACGAGTTTTCCTCTAGTGAATTGATTAGGTCACAATGACACCGAAGTAAATCACTTTGTCACAAATACTATTATTAATGCTTTGAACGCATCACAGACGTCTTTTGAACCTATAATGACGAATTTCTGTGAAATCATAAAACATGGTGTTTGAGAAAAATTCTTTATTCCGGACAACTGGGTTCTTTGTAGGAGAAGGATTAAAAATGAATAGTGGAATGAGAAATTACTACACGTGATTTTGATTTATTCGAAAACATGTTTTGGTGTAAAAGTGATAAATAAATCCAAATTCTCATATAAAAAACATGTGGCAATGATTGCCAGATACCATTTGAAGCAAATTTGTGCAAAAATTGGAGTTTGTGAAAAACATATTTCTTTCATTTCTGAAAAAACTTGCTATGTGGAAATGAAAAAAAAAAATGAAATCTTACTACACGATTAAAAATGAGTTTTTAGCTTTAAAATAAGGAGAGAATGTCACTCTCGGGAATGAAGTTATATAAATAAAACTATAACTTTGTATTACTTTTCATGGCAACATGATGATTGTAACGGAAATTTCTTTTTGTAAATAAATTTACTCGTTCTACGCTACGTTTTTTTAGTGTGTGTGTTATATATAATTATCAAAGATTATTATACGTTTATATACAGCAGCACGCAATATTATGTGCCAAAATACCCATATAGAACTATGATTACTTCTAAACCTACGAACCTACTTCTTCACTAAGCCTACGAACTTACTTTGACCTTTAGTAACTTTAATCTCCAAGAAGGAAAAAATGGCGTCGAAAGAAGAACTACAATCGCAATTGAAAAGGAAACGAAAAACTGTCAAAAGGAATATAACTCGTTTCTCAACTAATATTAATAACTTGATCGATGACATTTCGAATGAAGACGTGGAATATACGTTAAATCGTTTAACATCTGTTTTGAAGGAAATGGAGATTGTTGACGATGAAATCCATGTCCTTTTTACGGGTGAGGAATACGAATATGACATTGTCCAATGTGAAATCTATACAGATGATGCTGAACGCTCAATCTTTAAAGCCCGAAAAATCATCCAAAATAAATTATCGCCAACCATTTACACCAGCAATAACCCTAATAGTGGTATTGATAAGGCCAATTTGGCGACTAATTTAGCTATTAATCCTCAATCTGTTCAGACAGCACCTGCTACTCAAACTTACACAGTGAAATTGCCGAAGATAAAAATAGACACATTTGGAGGAGAAATAGAGAATTGTCAAAGTTTTTGGGAGCAATTTTAATCTTCTGTAGACTCCATTCCAAATTTTCATCTATTAACAAACATGTTTTTTTAGAGATTACTTACAAAATGAACCAAAACGATTAGTTTATTGTACCTTCATTATTGCGAGCACATATGAAACATCTAAAAAGCTTCTAATGGACAAATATGATGATAAAAATAGAATTATTCAAACTTATTTGGATTTTTTAGAAAATTTAACGCCACAGCGCAATCCATCACCAACATCACTGATTGAAGTTTATATTGAATGCAACAGAAGGTTACAAGCTATACATGATTTGGAAGAAGATATTGACGCATACGGTAGAGTTTTAACTCCTAAAATTTTACGTACATTCCCTGATGACATTTGTTGTAGAATTGACGCCAAAAAATTTCAGGAGATGATATGACACAACTAATATAGTTTATCTCAGAAGTTGAAGCAGCTTTGAAAATAAAAGGCGATGTTGCTGTACCATTTACCCCCACCCACCCAACAGCCTTTAATGTGAACACTAAGCCCACATCTGGATAAAGGAAAAGAATAATACCCCGTTTTGTGCATTTTGGAAACTTCCGACCATTGGGCTCAAAAATATGAAACCATAACTGACTATGATACTCGCATACAAAAACTAAAATCCTCTAACCGCTGCTTCTTGTGCACAAACCGAGGACACAGACTGTCAAATTGCCCTCGTAAAGACACTGTCCGATGCACAAAAGGCAAAAAGAGACACCATGTTTCCATTTTCCCGTCTGCTTAAAACAATCAACTAGTAATGGCAAACAGTAATGTTAACTACATAAACATTCTCAAAACAATTTTTACACATTTACAAACTGCTCGCCTCTATGTTACTGGTCCCACAGGCATTACAAAACTAACACGCTGTATTCTAAATGGAGGAAGCAAGCACATTTTGTGGACATAAACCTGATTAAAACACTTAAGCTTAAAGTTATGAGCTCTGAAGCATTGAACGTTCAAGTATTTGAATCTACTACTACTCGAGAACAGCCTCGTTGTGTTCAACTGTCACTTTCAAGTTTGTGCAGCAAACAAGCTGTTTCAATCACAGCATTTGAGAGCTCCAACACCTATACTACAAATCCTACTGCGCCAACAGAAGTTGTTCACTTTGCTCGTAAAAGAAGACTGACACGTCCTGATCCCATGGATGACTCTTCATTGCCAATAGAACTACTGGTTGATGGTGATAATTACTGAAAATCGTTACAGCAGAAGCCCAATCAAGTTTTCAGAATCTTTCGTCAGGGTTCCATCAATGTTTGGCTGGATTCTCAGTGGATCAAGAACACATACTACAATCATTGAAAATACATCTGTTCATCACATTTCTGTACAAAATTTAACTGATTGCCTAAACGATCAGATATGGGAACTGGACTCCATAGGCATGCACGAAACACAAAAAAGAAGAATGACTATTCGTGATGAAGAAATCACTCACAACTTAGAAGCTAAAAAACAAAAAGTACAGACCCTTCACATTGCATCTACTCAGCCAGTTATAAATGCTGAAAGCTACAGTCCTTATTTTAAACTCTTACGTGTGACATCATGGATTCTTCGATTTATCCACAACTGTAAAAACGAAGAAAAATTAGTCTGAGAATTAAATTCCACAGAAATAAATCAAGCTGATTCTTTCTGGATACAGACTGTTCATAAAGAATAATTCCCTTTATAATATGAAGCCCGAACTACAGGAAAATTTCTTCCCAAGAAAACAAAAATAAAAATTTTTAAATCCATTTCTTGAGAACAATGCGATGCTACTTTTTGGTAGACTGCAATTTTCTGATTTATCTCATACCGAAAAACATCGTATCTTACTAGACGGCTCTCACCACTTTACAAGCCTGTTTATAAGCCAAACACATATACGAATGCATCATCTGAGTATTCAGATAGTGCTCTCTGAACTTCGCTCCGAATATTAGAGAGTGAGGACAAGACACGCCATTAAAAGGTTTATACGCAATTGTTTTCCATGCAAGATACTGAAACAATGGCGTGAACAGATAGAAGCTCCATTACCAGCTGAGAGAATTCAAAAGTCCACTTCATTTGAAACTATCGGAATCGATTTTGCTGGCCCACTCTATGTCAAAGACAATAAACTGGTTACAAAGGCCTACATAGTTATATTTACGTGTGCTGTAACTGGAGCTATTTACCTGGAAGTAGTTTCATATTTAAGCACTGATGTCTTCTTTCTAGCAGTACAACGATTTATATCTCGACGTTCGCTTCCTCACACTGTTTACTCTGATCATGCCACAACATTCTGTGCTGCAGATAAAAAGTTGAAATCCTTGTGGAACATCATATCTTCTTTACAGCAGTTTTATACCCACCATATCATCCAATGGAAATCCATTGCCCCACGGGTGGCTTGGTGGGAAGGCTGGTGGGGAAGACTGATTAGGACCATCAAACAGTGTCTGCGGAAAACCTAGGTAAAACCTGTTTAGATACCACTGGTCTGATCATGGTTTTATGCGATGTAGAAGCCGCCCTGAACAGCAGACCAATTGTCCATGAATATGATATTAAGAAGATCCAGAGGAAGTACTAATACCGTCCCCCTTTTTTCATAGGAAAACGACTCACAAATATCCCTTATGGTCCACCAAATTTCAACTCAGACTTAACACTTATATGGAGAAGTCATCAACATCTAATGGAATCCTTTCGGAAAAGGTGGCAAAAGGAGTATCTAATGGACTTGAGACCCTTTTACGACATGAGGTCACCATGCAAAGGAACTGAAATCCGAGTCGGAGATGTGGTTTTGCTTCAGGAGGATGTTAGACTTCGTCAAACCTGGAAAAAGGCATTTGTCAAAGAGCTGATTTTAGGTTGTGACAACCAAGTCCGTACCTGCAAGCGAATGGACATACATTTGCCCTACCAATGCAGCTGGTCATCCTTCTGGAGATTGACCAGTAGGGGGAGAATGTCGCGCTCAAGAATGACGTTATATAAATAAAACTATAACTTTGTATTGCTTTTAATGGTTGCTTTTACAACTTTGCAATAAAAGCAATACAAACTATAACTTTGTATTGCCTTTCATTCGTTCCACGCTACGTTTTAGTTTGTGCTTTGTATATAATTATCAAAGATTATTATAAGTTTATATACATCAGTACGAAATAAAGGACATATAGATAAGAATGTGGAAATCATAGTACATTACTACTGAAAGCATATTGAAGAAAGAATTTAAATTCCAGGTACTACAAGTTATTCAAAAATTCTGAAACTGTTATTTTATTTTTATTTTTAAAAGTTAAATTCAGATAATTTGCGTGTAATGACCTATATTACTTAGAATCTTTCTTGTTACTAAGCCTTTCAAAACGCTGCTAATTAAATAATTAGTACTTTAAAAAACATTAACCAAAATCATCTCTTGGCGCTTTTACACATCAAAAACATAAAAAATGCATGCATATTTTAATAAAAATATTTTTCTAAAATAATACTTTTCATAATCTAATACTTATTCTGGAGCTGCAATCGAAAGCATATAAATGCAATAATTCAAAGAATTTCTTTACTACTTTTTTATGAAGTAATTATTTTTTAACATTTTTTCAATTTATGTTCTTCTAGATTTGATGATTAATTTTTCTTTTTTTAAATATCTGGAATGTTCTATGAATTGAATGATTCATAAAATAATTTCAAAAGGCATTTAAATGTGTAAATAATTTATGTTACAAAAAAGTTGGAGTAAAAATCGTACTCCGAATTTTTCCTAAGAAAACGCCAGAAGTTGTCTTTTATGCCATTATTATTAAGAAATTTTCTGGAGTTTTAATATTTATTGTTATTTATGCCATTTTTCTTTAATTTTAAACTTTTAAGCTTATTAGTATTTTAATTAAGAACTTGGGAAATACATTTCTTAACTATTTTGTAAAACATCTCTTAAAAATTTCTTTTTCAGATTAAAAATGAGATTCAACTAATTTGAAATTTACGAGGAAACAATTTAATTTATTATTTGCAAATAATCATTAAATTTTATGCCGATTAAAAGTTGTTTGTGAAATGTTTCATTATTAGGGAAACATAATTCTTAAAAAGTAAATAACTTTCAGATATAGAATAGAACTAAATAAAAATGGAATATCGAAATTTAACAATACATTGCTGAAATTAATAAACAGAATTAACATACTCAGAATTTGAAAATAAGGAGACATCTTATAGATTAAAAATTATAAATTATTTTATTGAAAATTATCTAGCCCTTTCCTTTTAGAAGAAATCTTTTATGTTTTCAAAATATGTGTACAACATCTTAAATGATATATTAGATTTTTCTATCACTTGCTACGTTTTATAAAAATAGAAAAAAAACTTTTACTAATGTTTACATTATGGGTGGTAATTCCATAAATAAATAATTAAAAACAAATAAATCTAATAAAAAGTGTATTTAAACTCAATTAGTAAAACATGGTTGAGCACCTTACAAATTTTTAACTGGCCAACATTAAAAACATTTTATAATTTAAAGCAATAATTTATTATTGCTAGATTTAACGACAAATTGTTTGAGATTGAATATTTAAACAAAGCTTGCTTTCACCTGTAGTCTGCTATTCTAAACTCAACATGAGATAATAATTTTCTCCAAAGATTTTGCTTTTTATCTCCATATAAAAGAATCATCCCTAAGAGTTTCCCCCTTTTCCAATTCCCTAAAGAATGGAAATAGAGCAGTTATTTTCAAGTAAGAATTTTCATTGCATGTAAAGATATAAAATATTCAAAATTCCATATAAAATTCATAGAATCTATCTAAAGTCAACATTTCAACCTCTAAGTTATTGTCACAAAATATGACAGAAATATCAAAACTACATATAAGAACATATTTGGAATACGAGATGAAATTCGAAATAAAAAATGTCAAACACGACTATGTCTAGAAGAGGTAATAATGTATTGATACATCAGGTTCTTTCATCTTAGTTGAAAAGGAACAAAAAAATTCAAGCAATATGCGAATATACCGAGGTATTTAAAATTGTTACTACAAATTGCGTGCGATGAAAGACAAAATTGACAGATGGGTTTTTCATATAAGTCTTTGTTATGTTGGAATATTTTAAAAGAATTACAGTAAAAATTATTTAATTATTTGGCAATCATAAAACAATACATTTAAAAAAAATCTTGAGAAGTGAGCATGAAAAGGTCTAGTCAGAACTTATAGAAATGACAGTTCACTAGATCATTAGTAACTCTGAGGATTTACTGAAAGATCAAATAACAGATGAATGAGCATGCATTTTTTCAATATTTACTATTTCAACTCGGGGCTAAATCTTTACTTATAATAAATATGTTCGTGTGTGTGTGTGTGTGTGTGTGTGTGTGTGTTGACACTCCACGGATAGATCATTTTATCTAGAGCTACCGAAATTGGCATTTTGGAGACTTAAAATATGCCCCTAGTGACGATTTTTTCTAATTCTAATCAGTTAAAAGATTAACATAATTTTGCCGTTTATAGCGTCTTTTCAAAATAAAAGTAAATATTCCCAACCATGGATTATGAACTATATATATGTTAAATTAGATTGAGAAAAACTTTAATAAAATCATATTTTGAAATCAATATTAATAGCAGGAATAAATAAGATTATAAAATATTTCTTTGTTAAATTCATTTCATTTTATTCAAGGTTCGAACATGAAATAAAAATATTAGAAAAGATTTAAAAAATAATTTATACCAGTTATGGAATGATTAAATATTTATTTACTTTGAACATGCATTGAAACTAAATAAATATTTGATAAAACATTGAAGAAATTGCTCTTTCATAATGTCTTAGTAGAATATGGCTTTAATGTTTTCTTTTATTCAAAAATTATTCGATATAAATTATTAATTAGAAATTGTTTCGTTTAAGAAATCATTTCATTAACTGAATTGAAATATTTAGTTCAAAGGAATAATGTGTAAACTATTTCAAATTCTAAAATAAAGTTAATTAAGAAGGACATACAAAAAAGTATTATGGAAGGTTAATTAAAGCGTAACAAGTTTTTATCTTGTCTTCAAGTCCCTTGTAAATTAGAGAAGAGTAGGATCTGTTTGCGAGTATTTAATTAGTCTTTATATCACTTTAGTGTCGTTACAACGTGTCACTCAAATGTTCTGGAGACTATTTGAAAGTTGTTAGTTGTAAAAGTTGTACCATACAAATTACTTTAAAAGAAAATAAGTAAAAAGAAGAACTGAATAAGTGGATGGAAGATATAAATTGAGATGTAACTTGCATGCCATTTATTTAATGCATTGTTGAGTATAAAATACAAGTTCGTATTATTTACCTCTTTTCATTAAGTTGTCATCTGCTCATTATTCCATTTATTTCTTTTTCTGATCTTGTGGTGGTATGTAGATTATTATGATCTGTGCAGGAAGCAACAGGACGAATGTTGTTGGAAACATTTCTTTAATAATTACATTCACACGCTTAAAACAAACACAAAGACAAGACATTCGCGTGCGCGCTTCACAGTTCAGAATCACATCTCCTTCTCATTACAATCGCAATGCATTATGGGATGACATATGGGATGGCCTAAACAGGCATCGTCATCTAGTATCCAAAAGAGAAGATAAATGTAATGCAACTGCTACAATCTTAATTTCTGTGTTTGAAAGCACTTCGAAAGTATGCAGATTAAAATCCTTACATTTTTTCTTCAAAACATTTAAATTTTTCAGCTTCTAAATGAATTGATATTTTTCATCATTTCCAAGCAGTCAATTCGATAATAGAATAGAAATGAAATTCTTCCTTTCTATAAGCTGATTAAATCCATTATTGCTTTAATTCCAACAATCTACATTTTGGATATACGTTGAAAACTCTTTAAAAAACCAGTTTTTTTTTATTTGCTTTAAACGTATCTTTTGCTTTGAAAATGTGGGTGATTTTCAATTACTATGTCAATCTGAATTCTAATTTTTTTTTTTGCTTTAGTAAATATAAAGAGACTAGTGTCTATTATTTGTTCATTTTTTCTTATCTTTCTGCCATGGTAATTTTATAACATGCATTATTTTTTAACATCGATTGCTTTATTTTATTCAGTCAGTAATTACTATGTGTCCGAAAAATTTGTTTAATGTTAAAATATAGGTAATCAAATAATAGTAGGATTGATTATAATTAATTATGTATTTTTAATTGTTGGGATACAAATTTCAATATTTGTTTAAAATTACAATTGGGAAATATAAAATGAAAAAAAGAATTGTTTTTACAGAAAATTAAGAACGGAAGAATATTTACAGGAACACAATTCTTATTAAAGTGCAGGAATATAAAACTGAAGTTTTTATCAAGTACTAATATTCATGAAAAGGCCAAAAATGTTAGAATTATAATCTTATATTCTTATTTATTGGTAAATAACAGCAAGATGCAATATTTTTCAGTCGTAAATTCAGATGTAAATTGTTACGGAAGATGTAATCCGAAGATTAGAGGTCCAGGCAGTAGATATACAGTTAAACTGGCTTAATAACAAATAATGAAGTTCAAAGCAAGAACACGCAGGCAACAAAGCATAGCTACAGCTTACACAAGAACATCAGGACTTACAATAAATAAATAGAAGCAGACAGAAGCATATAGGTATTAAACTACAAAAAGCACTCTGAGAGAACTCTTTAGAACAGAGATTTTACTCAACTATTCATGCTTCTGAAATATCTACTCTGTACTGATTACTCGTTTGAGCTCAACTCGATTGTCGATTTACTACTAGGCCTACTCCACTCAGCAACTCAGCACACGACTGATAGTCTTCTGGCGTTTATAGTTTTCATGGCATGGCGAAGAATGTTCTAGAACGATCTGCATTATTCGCGTCCTAAGGAGCCTATAGTCAATAATTCTGCAGATTCTGGAATCTTCGATTTTGTCACCAAAACTTATCCTCAAATAGTCGCCAAGTTTCTCAGCAAGGAAATTGATCGGGTATTCTTTCAGTATTCATCAGAACTGTATGTAAAACTGTGGTAATTATCAGGAGACCTACTGAGCTGGAGATTACACTGGAAATTCCTAACAATGTGATAATCAGAATAATTATTCTACAGGGTGCCTTTAAGTAGTAAGAAACTCAGTAATCAAAAAATGTTTGCGTTCATTTTGACAAAATTAAATAAAAGTAATTCAATTAAAATTGGCATAAAATATAATATTCTTTAACTAAATACATTAAACGGAACAATAATATTAATAAATAAGTGTTAAAAATTCCAAGAATATATTTGAATGGAATTAGCAGAAATAATAAAATTATACTTAAAAATTCGAAATTGTATGCAGCTTTCATTTAAACATTCCCATTTCTGTATTCAAATATCATTTCGAAATAAAGTAAACCAACACTTTAACGCATAGCAGAAATATATGACATTGATATCTTGGTAATTTCAATGTTGTCAAATAAAAATAACCATAAATATTTCAAAAATCAGTATATATCATGACTTTTCTGTACGTAAAAACTTTAAAAAAAGCAGGGACACAAAAATAATTTCTATCGGAATTTGTTTAATTAGAATTTTATTATTCTGTATAAAATTATTTTTTCTTATTCCAAAAGAAATTCTCAAAAACTGCAATTGCCAAGAAATGTATTCACATTGATATTCATGTACATAGATATTTATGACTTTTAACTTTTATGTGCGTGTCTTTTGTCTTTTCTCTAACCGTAAAGTAAGAAATATACAATTTTATGAGGGAAGAAATTATAATCAATATTTCTTGAATCATTAAAATTATTTAAAACTGCCGCTTTTGAATATGTATGGTCTAAATATATTTTGCGCCAAAATTAATGTTAAGTGTGTTAATAATTCAATAAAATGCGATGAATGATTAATGTGCTTATAATTAAACGTAATGTTATAATAATAATAATTATGAAATTTGACTAATTTTATAAAATTTATATTGATTTTATAAAATTTGAGATTTTTTTAAGAAGTTTTAAACACATAAAACAAATAAAATCCTTTTTACAAATATGGAGCTTTTATTATTAATTATAAACGAAAAAATTGGTCCGGTATGCATATAAAACTAAATAATTATAATGTTACAAATTACACATTAAAATATAAATTTCCTATTTTTCATTAACATCTTTTATTTTACTACACTCGATCAATAAAAGAAAACAAAATCGAGCTTATTACGTCAATAGACATGATTAATTTTTATTCGATATTTTTTGCCCCTGACAAAATGTTTTACATCTTTCTATATTACAGAAACATGTAAATTAATAACTGATACAAAGAACATATTATCCATATTGTTTCTGTTCCGTATCCAATCGTTCCATATTCCGATAATTTTAAATTTGAAAAGTGATCCTAAATGCATCCTTTTAGAGACATAAAACAAATCATATGAATAAGCTGAAATTTCGCATGACCACATGACGTGGTTTTGCTCATCCATTTCTAGTGTAATGTAAAAGTGTTTCTATTTACATTGCTTTAAAGGCTGATTTTATAAAAGAATATTGTATATTAAAAGGCTAATTTTGAAAAATAATATTATAAATAATTTTTACTTTTATTCTACATATCTTTACTTTTACTGTAGTTAACTATAAACTTTACTATATTTATTATTACATTATTTTATTTACTTTAGTATACCTTAATAATACTTTTACTGTTATATTTTTATAAAAAAATGTTCAATAACTATATTATTTTTTGAAGATATGAATAAAAAAAATAAAATTAGAGAAAAAAAAACTTGTTAATTCACATTTACAATTCAATTTTTAAAAAAATTTAATACCTGGTTTCCTAGAATAATGTTTGAAATAATTTTGAAATTTAACGAGAAAAATTAATTTTGTTGAAATATGTTCTTATTTCAAAATATATAGACGCCCCTTATAAAATTATGAATTAAAAACCTTTTGCGAGTATATTAATTCCTTGAAAATAGTACAATTTTTATGATTGCAGGATACATGACTCAAAGATAAAGTTAGCGGAGATGGCAATTTTTCACGCTTTGAAAGATTCACTCTGAATGAATTCATCATTCATCTTTGAATTATCTCTGCACATCCTGCATTTCTAATTTAACTTTCAGCGAAAGTTTCTTTGGTATCAAATATTTATATATAATTAATTTTTTAAATGTTAAGTGAAGTTTAAAAAAAAAGTTCATTTATTAGTATAATCAAAAAAAATTATGCTTTCCAAACTTTTCAGAAGTAATTTTTAATCAGATTGATTTCAGTTTGAAAATTTTGCACTTATAAGTTCAGCCAGGTTTTAAAAAGTTAAATGAAATTTCTTTCTAGAAGCGAAAAAAATAATTAAAATTAAATAGCTAATGATCTTATTCAGCAAAGCTTAACAAACATCAATTTTTGAACAAGATATATCTTATAAAAACTTAATTAAATATGATTCAAAATTATTTCTTTTAAATAGGAACTGTTTCTTCCTTACTATTTTATTAATAACGATATAAAAATGAGAAATGTAAAATCTCTTTGAAGTTTTGATTAAATCTCCAAATTATGACGTGATTTATTTCGTTTTCTATAGATTTTACTTTACAGTTTTTGTTACGAATAGAAAAGAGCTCCTAAAAACAAAGTTTTATGAAACGTGAAAATAATTTTTTTTAAAAAATAATTTGTCAAAGTCTTCAACATTTTTAAAAATATACAAAAATTATTTTTCATTTCTGAACTTAAATTTTGCCGCAGATTTTGTTTTCTCAAGTAAAAAAATAATATTTTCATTTTTTAATTGCCTTCTTATTAAAACTGAAAGTCTTTCTTTTAAAGAATTTAAAGGCAGATGCCTGCATTTAACAAATATTTCCTTAATTATTTTCTATCATTGAATAAATCCACTTTAAATTGATTTGAAATATTAAATTTTTATTTATGCATGTATAGGTTAATCGAAAAGTCTCATAAAAATAATTCCTTGCTGGCATTTTTTTCTTCTAATTCAGAATAACGATACTGTAACGTGTTCATGAAGGAAATAAGCCAATCCTTTTTGTTGCTAATATAATATAATACAATTTCCGCTATCAGTATGTATTACACGGCAAAGTGAGCTGTTATGTTTACTATAATGTTTACGAATTAATATCTACAATAATTTTAATACTTTTAAAAATTTGGGTCAGAATTTATTGGATTTAATTCAAATAAATTAATTAAATTTATTTCTGTAGGATTACTCAGAAATTTTATAAAATAAGACAAATAACATATTTCCATTTCAGCCAAACACACTAGGAAATTCACAATTTCTGAGGTTATAATACTATTTCTAAATCATTCTTTTAATCGAATGAAATACTTAAAATATATTCTTTGAAAAAAAATCCAAAAAGCGATTGATTTTTTTTCTTCAATGCCAAAAATTTCATTTACAATTAATTTCTACATAGATGATGAAATATTAATGGATTTACATAGCATATTCCTGTTAAAAATTTATCATTTCATTATTTTCTTTTACTTATTTTTAAAGAAATATTACTTTCCTTTCCACTTAAGTCCTTCGCTACCATTCTTTCTTTCACCACATATATTTCTACTCAAAAATAATTATTTTGACTCTTTAGATATGCTTTAAAATCATGAACATTTTTCAAAAATCTCAAACTACTCATTGAAAATAATAGTTTATAAATACTAAATTAGAAGTGAAAATGAATGTAAAATTATTGAATTAAGCTATTAGTGCTTCTGTAAGTAACGAGTAAAATCGGTCTTATATAAAGCATTATGTGAATCTACATTAGGTAGATAAATTATTCCAAAATATTACAGAAACTAGGATCTACCATTTATCACAATTTCTGCGTTTTTTAAACAGAAAGACATTAAATAATTATTTATATGTTCCAAATATTTTCCAAAATGTATAGATTGTTAATAAAAATACTTGAGAATTTATCTTTAGCTACTGGCCATTCTTTAAATGAAAACTATTAGAAACCTTACTCCCATGGCAGAATTGCAAACTTCCATTTGTACGGTTTATTTTAATAGTGTATTCCATTCTTTTTTAAAACATATTATATTTTTCAATGAGGCATGTTTTTTGTTTTTAAGTGAGCGTCATTGCATAAAGACAGTTTCCATTTAACATAACATTTTTCAGGTAAATAATGTTCATGGAAACTAGTCTTAATCCATTTCTTTCGATAAGCTATACTTTTTTCTGATGAAATAGTATTATTTTTGAAACTCCTTTTCACTTAAAATAAAATTATTTTGATAATGAAGATGAAAAATAAATTGTCTATAAATATTATTTGTAACAAATAACGAAAGTAATGATACTATATCTTATTTTGTCGTACTTCATATCATCTTTTAAATGAAACAAATATTAAATTATTCTTAATCAGGAAAAAAAGAAAAAAAAAAGGTTTCTTCTTAAATAAAATCTTGCTTGTATTCATTTGAAGCATCGAAAAATATTTATAAAACATATAGTTAAGAGTTTCAATATTTTTTTAAAGTTTATTATGGTGTTTTTGCATAGGTTTGTGTTTTGGTATAATCATACCATAAACAACTTGGATAACAAGATGTATAAATAATAAAATAGAAAAGGAGTTCTGACGACTCACTTTTTATTTATTCAAAGGAGAAATTATTAGAACTAAATTATTTAGAACTAAAATATTATAACCGTTTTAAGCTTTAAAACTTTTTCTTTCTAAAAAAATCTTATTAAAAGCAGTCTTTTTATAAAATATTTTAGATCATATCGTTTATATTAATAATTTAATCATAATAATACATTATCTTACTCTCTTTAAAAATAGGATTAAATATTTCATTTGTGATTATGTTTGCTATTTATTACCAAGTGTTGAAAATTTCAAAAATTTGTTTATATTGTGAATTATATTGATAAAAAGTATTAAATTATTCGTAAAAAAATATTTTTTCTATCAAAAGTATTTTTGAAATGAATCATTCAATTCACAATTACTGAAATAAAGTCGAGTTTTAATAAGTTAATTTATAATTTAAAAGCAAAGGAATATGCCATGGCAAAATATTCTAATTATAAGAGCATGTCTTTATAATTTCTTAAAAGTTCATTTTAATCTTTTTTGGATTCATCGATAAATTTTGGAATTAACGAAAATTATATTTTTATGTGTTTTAAAAGAATTAGAAAACTCTAAATATTGTTATTAAAGTACTATTAACATTCTCTAACGTAAATGTTGACACGAAGCTCTATATGTTATTTATATATTCATACATTTATTTTTATATTTCTAAATATATCATGTTCAATATTTCATTTAAGATAACACAAATCAAATAAATCAAAAGAAAATTTTATGTACTTAAACACTACAATTTTAAATTTAAATAAATACAAATTTATCACACATGTATTTTTAATTGTGGGGTTCATTTTATTTATAATAAATATTTACAGATTGAGTGTAGAGTAAAGCTATTTTCTTTAACTTTTCATGAAAATCTCACATTTGAAATTCCAAATATATCATCCATTCCTTCGGAAATTATTCTATTTTGAAGTAGTATAAATTATCTAATATCATTATAATGAAACTTCTTTATGATGTAATAGAAAGAAATTGTTGGCCTTAAACAAGTTTAATTCAATTGGTAAATTATAATATCCAAATTTCATTTAAATGAAATGCAGATTATAAATGTGTTTGACATATAAACTAGCAAACCATGCTAAATGAAGCTCACTTAATCGGCGCATGTTGCTAAACTATTTTATGTTATAATAACAATCTAATTGCTCGCCTATTTGAAATATTGTTTTGTCTGCAAATGCAAACTAACGGTTACTACTGTTTAAATGAATGTCTTGTACGTGTGATCTGCTTGGTCGAAATAGTTGTATTTAAAAGACAGTTTAAATACATGAACTGTAAATATTGTTAAATAGAAATATTCGCATTTTTTAAATAGAACTAGGAAATCTCATTGTTTAAATGTTGGCTTCACGATCAGAGTATTATCTTCGTTTAAATATGAGGTGAGCATCTAGAATAGTGAACGTGTCATGAATTGGATCTTAGTATTCCTTGTTTCTAAGAAAATTAATAAATTTTATTTTCAAAAATTATTAACCGGATCTTTATGAAATCATGAAAATGTCTAAGTTAAAGTCTTGTATCTCATTATTTTTTTTTTGAAATTTTTCATTAGAATTCCACTACATGGTCATTTATCAAGGAAAGATAACAATGCGATTTTCATGTCACTTTAATTATTTAAGGAAATTATATATATTAGATGCCATTCTGATATTTCATTTTCTTCGTAATGAACTATGAAGAAGTTAATATTTTTTTTTATTTAATTAATGTTTAAAAAATATTTTTCATAACAAAATCCGCAAAATATATGACAAAATTTACGAGCTACTAGCATCAATACTTAGTTATATGAACTAAAAGTTAATTTCATATAATCAATTGGTTGATTGTGCTTCTAACATGCCGTTGAGAATAAATATATAGATTCAAGGTGTTGCCCAATTCGACCGATAAATTCAGAGGGATGATAGTAGGCATCAAGAGGATAAATAATCACCATACAACAAGGGGTCCCTAACAACATTTAGTAGTTAAAAATCGCAAAGATATAGATAGTCGGAGAACTGTTGGAAACTTTAAAAAATTAATAAAAAAAATATGAAGAGGTGTTTTAAGGATGAATTTTTTTTAAGTGAAAGCACATTCTCAAAAATCTTTTTCATTCAGGAAACATGCCATTTGATGATCCAGAGGGTCGTAATTTACTGAAAATGAAAAAGTAGTCTAGAATCCATATTTTTAAAAATATCAAAACTTGAAAAAAATAAAAGCTTGAAAATGTTAGGAATTTTATATTCTATAATTTGATATAAGCTCGTAGTGTGAGAACTGGAGAGTTTTAAAGACAATCAAGAAAAAATAAAATGGGAACCAGAAAACATGTAACCTTACTATGTTTTATAAATATTTTTCTTATTTCTGAACGAAGAAGATAAGTTAAAAATGAAATAATTTTAAGCGTAATTCCGATTTTTTCATATAGAAGCAAGCAAAGAAGCGAAGAAAATCAAGGGTTATTTCAAGAATTTTCTTTTCTTTTCCCTTTCTTTTTTTTTAATTATCTTAAATTTTATGAGAGAGGGGAATATAAATTTGTAATAATCATCATTTTCGAGTCACAACAATTTGTTTAGAAGAAAAATAAAAAACAGTGGAGGTGGTCTCTTCGAAACTTTCTCTTAGAATTTCTAATAAAAGTCTTGGTCATCATAAATAATATATCATGGGCGAATAATATTTACGAAAAAGCCAATAAGCAATCGAACTATAATAATTTTTTAGAAATTAATAGTTGAGATGCGATTAATAAGAATGTACCAGAACAAAAAATATGTATTTTTGGTATCTTTTTTCCAACCTTATATAATCAAAGTTTGATAAAAGATCCGCAACTGTTGTCACAAAATCACATGCCAAATATCATACATTTTATTTATCATGGCTCTGAAAGGTCACGCCTGCCGTTAGTGTAGCTTTGACAGGTTTGAGCCTAAATTTTATGCTGATCTACATTTTATATTTTAAATCTGTATGCTAGTTTTATATATCTTCCTCTCTTAGTTATACAGTTGTTGGGTTAACTTATAATCAAAGATTTGAACAAGCAGAATTTTTCTGAATAGGATTTCTTCAAAATTTTATAGATATCTATAAATTTGACTTAGAGACCATATACATAATTTCTTCCATCTAGCTCAAAGCGTTTATGATTTAACGTTTTCGTGAAAATAATTTCAATAATATATTTTTCGGATTCAAGGATGTCTTAAACGTGAAGACTCATCTAAATTTTCAGCTCTAGTTCGGCTTTTTTCCCCTCTCTTCATGCAGATAAAAGAAAAAAATCAAACATTTGAGTTGGGGAATAATTCTTATATAATGGCATTCCATTATCAGAAAAAGGATTTCGCTTTTTTTTTAGTATTGTAGTTCCTCAATGAACTTATTTTTTGAATTAAATATCAATTAATAATATAATACGAAGAGAATATCTATATGTTTTATGTAGACATAGTTACTGTAATATCTATATTTCCTATTGTTAAAGTTATGTGTACATTTTTCTCGTTTTAATACAAAAATTATAGAAGTTCCGAACCCTGCCATTGATAATAGTGAATTATTTTCATATTTGAATACCTGATGGATGCGTCGAATATTCATGTATTCTTGTCCTTCATAAAACATCTTTCACTGGAATATGCTTGAAAAAATAAAATTGATATCATCTATGGAACTGGAATAAATTGTTCGTTCTTTGTGCAATTTCCGTTTAACAATTGAAAAATTTTCCATTTCAATGAACAATATGGATCAATCACAAACTTGAATGATATGTAGAAGATAAAGAGCAACGTTATCTAGATCATATTCGATCCGAAGATGTTTTGTCATTTGCTTTTTATGTAAAATGAAAAAAGGAACACCATATTTGACTATTATGAAGATATTCAGCTTTTAAAATGCAATCACAACAAAAATGTACTTCAAAAATAAAACGGAACTGAAAGTTCAATTCCATGGCTTATATCATATCGATTTTGATGGATATAGCGATTTCTCTTTTAATAAAAAGAAAAGCTACGTCCAAGAAAGAGATTCTGTGAATAAGAGGTTAAATCGGAACTAGAGTATCCGGAATGCGAAAGAATTTCTCAGAATTGGCTCAAAATTTCAAGTATTCTAACATTTTGAAATTGCATCAAAAATCAGTTCAGAGAAATCATTTTTGAAATTTTGAAGATATAGAGAATACTTATTCTTTTCAATTCTGTGAAATTGCAACAGTAATTTTCACTATTAAAGTGATATGGACTCATTTTAATACCAAAATACCAAAATGGCGAATTTATTTCTATTTCACATTTCGTAGTACTTTTTCTATAAGTACTTGAGTTTATTCGGAAGACATAAAATATTGTTATATATATTTCAATGCATGAAATTATCAGTCATCAAAAAATCTGTCAGTTTATTATGCATATTACATATTTGCGCCACTAGCATATTTTGAAAAAATTTATATTCTTTTATTGAATTTTGTTTTAAAATTTAACAATCGCTAATTATTTAAGTATACAATAGAAGATATCTATATGAATGTTTTTATTTTCTTTAAAATGTCTGGTAAACCAAGAGAAGTGAAGGTGATTCATAGAATAAAATTCATTACATTTAATTGTAATCACTTATTTCAGAAACCTCAAAAAATTGTAAAAAATTCAAAATTTATTACGTAATATTTTTGGGGGAAATTTTTGTACAGTTACTAAATTGAAGCATTATAAAAGTCTACCTTACTGAAAATCTATAATTCTATAGGGATAATCATAATAGAAATTCTTGAATTGAAGAATGTTTCCGAATAAATATCAAATTATGCTGGAAGTCTGCATTCTGATTATCAATTGCCCGAAATCTGAATTTGAAAGAAGTCTGATTACTCAGAATAGTCAAGGCATAATGCTTTGCATATCTTTACAACACATCTAAAATTAACAAAAATATTCTTTTTTATCCTTTCTTTTTTCAGTTTCATTGTAAAACTTGAAATAAAGAGCTTCATTTATTATATGAACTTAATTTAAAACTTCGAAGTCAATTTTAATACTGCAATATATACTTTTCTGATTAATTTCAATACAGTATACTCTTGAGAAATTTCAATTTTAAGCATTTAGATCCTTTGCATTATCTTATTTCTTCAGATAAGGATTTTTTCTTATTGTTCTTAATAAAGAACTCGAGGATGAACCAAATGGATATGAAGATATATCTCAGAGTCAGTTGATCTTCTGTGTGAGTTTTTTAGATAGTAGACAATCGATATTATCTAGAATATATTTTTTTATTCGAGCGAAACGTTTAAATTAAAATATAGTTTATGTTCCAGCTGGATATTAAAAGTATGTGAGAACAAACAAATGATTACAGGTGGCAACGAAAATACAAACAAGTAAAAATAATTGAATTCATAGAAATCTATGGTATTTTCCCAAACTTTTTGATGTCTTATTTGTGGTTAATTTAGTTACGCAGTACCTTTTTTGGACGAAATAAAATTATTACTATTAAAATCTCCGTTGATACTCATTCATTTTTTAATTATTAAACCTAAGAAATCTATTTGGAAAAGACAGTTGAAATAAATTTTTGATAAGGTCTCGGCATCAGATCTACAGGAGGTTTGATTAATTAATGAATTTTCAAGTTTTGAATAGTAAGAAATATTTGGGAAAATAAGCATCAACTCCATTTACAACAATCCTTGAAGTAACTTAACTTGTCATAACACTTCAGATCAAAAATTTCCTATTCTTTCAGCAGTCTCCTTCTATTCTCAATATTTCAACCAGGATTAAAATATATCATATCTCATTTGCTTAGCACTCTTATTCCATAATAAACAACAGGACATATGTATGCTACCATCAGAAAGTCCATCTTAATTTTCAGTAGTTTAAAATTTGTTTTGCATGTTTTCAGTTTTAACACAGTAATTTAAAATGGAAGTACCATCAGTAAGGAGAACAATGAAAGCAGTCATTAGAGCCTAATTAACTCTTAAAATAAGTGAGACCGAAGTAATTGAGTTAAGTGAGGCAATAACTCAAATGTGCTTTTAAGTTTCAAGCCAGTTAAGGTGAAAGATTTTGCTAAGCCTCTTTCTCTTTGAATGAATTCAATGACTTTTAGTTTATCAAAAGCTTAAAGATGTCAGTGTTTAAAGCTAATAAAATCCTTTTCATTCGCAGAAAAATAATTATAAATAAGAGCAATGTTTCTTTGATACTTTTGCCTTACACATTTTTACCGTGCACTTTGCACTTTTAATTGAACCTCTTGTGTTGTCAAATGTTTCTAAATATTTTTAATTCGCCAAAAATGTGTTAATTATATAAATTGAACGAAAAATTCCTTACAGAATTTTATTAATTTCATTATTGAACTAAAATGATATTATTAAGCATCAAAAAATTTTTAAGAACTGACTGGAATTTCATTTCCAATTTACTTCCATTTAAAATATATAAAAACATTTTTGGTACTATATTTATTTATTTACACTTATACAGTGTATTCAGCCAGAGTAAAGCACTAATTTTTATCTGGAAATTCGAGCATCGAATCAATATAACAAAACAGAACAAACAAAATATAACCAATATTAAGTTTTACAATGAAAATATATGTTTCTAAATGCATCTTTATGCTGTTTATAAATAGTGAAGACATAAATATTTTTGAAATTGAAGAATGATGCAATAAGAAATATTTTAAGATCTCAAACTATTACCCAAAATTTTTGGTACTTGATTAGCTGTTTATGATAAGTATGTGAGAATGTAAGAAATTATTGGAAGAAACTATTTTAAAAACTATTATATTTTTTTTAATTTGGAAGAAATTATTTCTATCAAATGTTCCATTCATTCAAGTAATTAAATATAATAATTCAAGATAATTACAATTAAAAAATCTATACGTTTCTCATTAAAACTCTTCAACAACAATAAATGTAAAATTAAATTTCTGAATTCTAAACTTATCCTAAACAGACCGTGCTGTTTTTATCTGTTCTATAATTTTATTTATTGAGATTTGTTGAAAAAAGCAAGGGAAGCATAAGAATTTATATCTTAACTAGCATATTTGTTTTGCTATAAAATTAATTAAAATCCTACTTTTATTTTATTGAGAACATAAAATGTCTTTATGTGAATAAAATAAATAAAGGATTTTGGAAAAAAATGATGCAAATACATGTAAAAGACACCCATAAAATTTGGAATAGTCCTCTGAGGTACCTACATCATGAAATATATCCCACTCTTCGTCACTATTTAAGACGCAAACATGGTTTCGTCTAAATTTAAAATAAATATATATATACATGTAGGATGGAAGCCTAGCTACCATCTGAGTTCCAAGGCGAATGAAATAGTCAAGTTATACATTTCATAATTTAATGGAAGACAAACAAACATAAAGACGGCACGACATAAAATTAAGAAGGAAAGAAGTAAAGAGTTAGAAGGGCGGTTGCTGCCCATTTACAATCAAGTTAGTTAACATCGCAGAAATTCAGATATTCAGTTACGTCGCATACAAACACCAAGTCCAATGTTTCACTTTCGCTCGCTCAAGCTCATGTCCGTGTGACGTCAGCTGATGGATAGAAGGTAGATGCAGTGCCACCTGGTGGTCCCTGGAACAAGGATACCACATACAAGAAGTAGAGTAAATCTCTAACATTGATTTTTAACATACTCTTTAATGTTTCTTCTACGAAATATTTAAGAATTTAAAATATAACGTAGCCAGTGCAAAAAAATAATGTTTTTATTTTAACTATGTGGTGAAATCTAAAAGCATTGATGTAGACAGAATGAATAAGATAATGCAACTCGAATCCAATAAAAGGAAAAGATCCCAAAGTCAGTATTTTTCGTCTATAATTCTGCCTAATGAAACCTCTATGTTTGATGATCCTTAGACATATAACTGTTGGTAATATAATCAATAATCCTTTAGATATATCGACGATAATTACATTATACAATCATGCTATCGATAGATGTGCTAGTCTCGATATGACCAATGATGTTTGTCTGGAGAATGAATTCGGTGCTATTAATTCAAATATCTGCGTAGAAAAATTCGGGAATTTAGTCATACTATCTAAAGGTCAGTAAAAATGGCAAAAATTAAATTTTCTCTGGAAATCACATCAAAATAAATAAATATCTAAATTTTAATAACAAATTGTATTTGTTATTAAAATTTAGATTCATAATTAATTCATTACAAAAATATTGATTATTCTCAATACCTAGTTGTTAATATCAAATATCTCAATAAGTTATATATTTCATGTTTATTTTTTCTTTCTCACAAAGTTTAATTTTACTATTATGCATGTTAAAATAGTTTTACTTACATAAATAATGATTTTGCTCAAAGTTTTTATCCTTCTCAGTTACGTCTTTTTAGATCCTTTAATAAAAGGAATATAAGTATCAAAAATAAATAAAGTTATAATTCACTTCTAAGAAAACATTGTTGTTTTTCTATTGCTTACTTTTAAATTTGATTTTACTTCAAATTTATTATTCGTCCTATTTATAGTTGTGATATAAGATATGTATCAAAATATGAGTTTTTAATTAAAATTGAACGGATAAGATATTTGCTGACAATAAGTTTCTTTTATTTTTATTTATTTCTTTATTTTGTAAGCTGAAAAGGTAAGTGATTTTTTTTTGTTATTAATACTACCATTGCGATGAAGATTATTATTATTATTATTTAACTATAACACTTTGAAAAACGTTCACAATACTTATTTTTATCACATCTTCGAATAATATCCCAAAACAAAAACAAAAAAGAATTTGCTACATTAAAGAATCATTATTATTGATGAAAAAATTTGATATATCAAATTATGTTTAAAACGCGCGATATGATATTTGCGTTTATTATATAAATTTTAAAATATAAATATTATAATTTATAAATATAAATATTTCTAATTATATAATAATATAAATATAAATTATATAAATATAAATTATATAAATATAAATTAT
>JAPMOR010012255.1:5854-17018 GCA_026543865.1 Argiope aurantia | reverse complement strand
ACATTTTTTTATGTATCGTCATTAATTATATTTTGATTGTTTTCTTTTCAATTCAATCAATTCAATTGGATGAAAAACATTCTAAAATTTCAAAATTCTCTTTTTCGAAATCTCGAAAACTATAGAAATTTATCGTGTTCCGGAGAAAAAATTAATTATCTTATTATATAATAGACAACAATTATTACATCATCAATTTAAGAATTATATTATTTTTCTGAAATTAACATTCTACGCTGAGGCAATATGAAGAAAAAATGGAGACATATTTCACAATTTTGCCAAATGATGAAAAGAATTCCTTAGCCAGACCCTTTGCTTTCTAAATTTACAAATCAATGCTACTTGTGGAGAACATGCAGATATTTACTAAAGGGAAGCATTCAACAAAATATATAAATTTGATAATCATTTCTAATGAAATTATTATAACTTACTCTTAGTTTAAACGTTTCAAGCATACTGGATATTTTTTTTAAATGGACATTTAAATGGAATTTAAATTTATGAATCTATTATACAGTTTTAAAATGTTTTCGAGAAATACGCCTTGGGCAAACGGATTATCAATGAAGATACAAAGAACTGGCTTGAAATGTATGACTTCATGCTGTGTAAGTTTCGAGGTATAAAAGTTACTTTAACGAATATAAGAAATGCAACTGATTACCCAGAATTAACTCGCACATAATAGAATATATTGGTACCTGTTAGTACACCGTCAGATCATAATTACATGAAAATTCAAGCTTGATGAGTAATTAATTTCTAATTCCTAAATATCAAAGAATTCAAATTAGCTTTCCTAGCGAAAATAGAAACTCAAGTTATATTCATTAACTTCCTAAGTAAAAATGTGAAAAAACAATCGATTAAGCAAAGAAATTTATATCATCACTAGCTGGTACCCGGCGCGTTGCTGCTGCAGAAGAAATAATTTTGAAATATCGTTTGAAATTTAAAATAACTGTCTTGTTTACTTAGGAATGCTAGAAAGAATGATATTTATTTTCTTGCCAGCAAGGAATACATTCAATGAAATTGAATGACATACAAAGAAGGATGAATAATATTTATTCCATTTTTTTTTACTTTATTATTCAAGCATAACTTTTAGGGTAGAAAATGTATTTTTATTTTTCCGTCTTCAACAAAAACAAATAACTTTCTTAGCTGTTCGACTCGTGAGCATTCAGCATACAACTGACCATGTGAAAAACATGGATTTTCTAGGTTCAATCCGCACTCTTGAAGTGATTGACTTTGCGCCTTGTTGATGACCATCGAGAATGCAAATCGAATTGGGAACTGCAGTTTGAAATCAAAATTCATGTTGCTGAGAATAATGCGAATTCGTAGAGTGAGCACATCTTCTCTAATCGACTTTCCGTTAAAAATAGTTGCCTCGCTTCTAGTCACATATTGGTCTTTTGATTCTGATTAGCTTCATCAGGTAGCATATAAATATTGTCTTTTAATTCTAGCCGCATGTTGATCTTGAGATTCTGAAGCACGTGAATTTGCAATTCGTAAAAGATTTGCTTTTATTGCTCGTATGTCGTTCTTAGTTTGTTTGAGAAGTTCTAATTGTCTAATTTCTACTTGCTGCGTAGGTAGATGATCTATTAAGTGACGAAAGTTTGGGGAAATATTTTTTGTCGTAGCAATCAACATGATATACGTTTGTATAACCGAAATATCGTTTTCATTTCACTGAGTAAATAGTAAAATTACTGTTTGAACTGGAAAATTTCCATTATATATAACTCGATCGTCAGAGATAATTTTTTTTTTTTTTTGTATTTGTCAGATAAACTTTGAATAACATGTGCTGTTTGCCACGGACGAAATATTTTGCACGCTGAATGACAACATCCTGTGTAGATGACTATTCATTAACTTATAGAAAAAAACTAGCGCTGGCACTAAATATTTTCAATTTTATTTCTCTTACATTGATTTTCATCAATCATAACAATTTTATTTTGTTTGATATATGTGCGGAAAACTCCGAATGACATGTGTTGTTTGCTGTTTACTCTTTGTCTTTCGTCAATTTTAAAATAACACCTTCTCGCAATTGCAAGCAATAAATTGACCAAGTTTCATTGCAATCGGTTCAACGTTATTGCAGCACATAAGATGCGAACAAACAAAAATTCTTTTTTATATATTAGATAAATGGCACTGTAAGTTTGCGGTTTTCAAGAATTATTTTCAGATGCATTCCGAGGGCATCCGAATAAATTCATTTGAAATTATCTTCCAATCATTTCTAAGAAGAATGTCCTTTTCAACTTGTGGTTTCATTATTCTTTCCATATTGCAGTTTAGAATTATCAGATTAGAGATCGAAGATAAAACCATAGCTATTTCAAAGCATTAAAATAAGAAGTGTTTAAATAACTTTCATTCAGATGAAAACTTGCTTTTATCATTCTAAATATTATCTCAAGTTTATTGATTCATTTGTAAAGATAAACGTTCACTAAACAGTAGTTAAATTCATAGCGAATGAAAAGTCCAAACTCCTTCAACAAATTAAATTTAAATTAAATAAATATAATATGTAAATGAAAGGATTTTTCATAAAACAAATTTACAATTATGAATAATGCATAATAAAAGCATTAAATAAACATTTTTTGCAGATTTTTAGTGAATCACAAAAATAATTCATTCAAGAAATGTTTAATAAATACTTTTCCAGGGAATTTAGAATTCTTTAATTATTGCATATTTCTACCATTAAAAATTATCGGATATGATTTATTCAAAAGTTTTGCAATTGAATCTAAAGATATTTTCAAAACATTTCACTTTTATTATTTTCCATATTTTTCAGGCTGCAGAAGTTAATTCCATTTGTGGAGTTTATTATCTTCTTATAAGAAACTTTGCTACCTAAGGCAAAAATATTTTTTCGCTCCGATGTAACTAACTGAAAAAAAGAAAAAAGAATAAACAAAAGCATAAATCAGGCATCTTTCTTATTTCCTTTGTTTAGCTACAACTGTTTTGTTAGCAAAATATCCTAGAGGTTTTTTTTTTCTGTATTTGACACGATTATTCTCGGAATAGAAATGAAGACACTTTTTTTAAGGAACAGAAAATTAATTCTGAATCACGTATTTCTATGCCTTAAAGACAAAAGTGAAATAAAATACCTTATTAGTGGGAACAAAAGAAAAGGAAATGTCTTTATTTCTTTGAGATGAAATTTTTCTTTGCATATTTCTTTTAAATTTAATTTTAAAAATGTGAAATATTATTTTTAAAGAAAATCCTAGCTTCCAAAGTTTTGATTTAATTTTCATTCGCATCGATAGCTACAATTAGATCTCTGCTGCAAATTCATTTACCTATGTAACAAAATTTTAAACTCTCTTTAATTTTAGTACAAATTAAGAAATATCTATGATAGTATTCTATTTTATCTTCTAATATTGTGAAAGAGTTTATATTGTTTGTCTGTTTGGGTTTTTAGAGCAAAAGTCATGCCTGGTCAAGCTGCGCCAAGGAAATTGTAAGAAAATATAGCAGACATAAAAACTCATATTACTAAAATATAAAAGCAAAAGTTATCAGCTTAAAAATGCAAAAAATTAAAGTGCAAAATTGTTAATAATGAAGGCGAATTTAAATGAAGGCAATAAAAGCGTTACAATTAAGAGATGTAAAAAGTCAAACATGAGCACAAGTCAAAGGAACTAAATACAAGTATAAAGGCCAATGATTTTTTAAAAAAATAAAAATATTTGGATGGTACGTTTCACCTCCCAGTGTCTTGCTATTTAAGAGGAGTCGAGTAGAAAAATTAAGATGATGAACATTAAAATTGGGCATTCAATAAAAATATGTTTATTACAAAAAGCAATATTACATTGGTATCCTTTCACCAATGATGAGGAATATAGCAAGTGTGTCCTATACGGAGAATTGTCAATTTCACATCAATATCTTGTATAGTGTGGACAGGCCACAAACCAATTGTGGGTTTTTGTTGAATCTAGTTTTTTCTGGATTTTCAGATACCATGATTCTTGTCAAGTTGTAAAAATTTGACAAACAAATTACTTTTTAGCGTCACAATATGGGAGTTTCTGTAACAGAAATGTTGATGTAGATTTAGTTGCAAAATCAGCCATTTCATTGCCCGAAATTCCTACATGACCCGATACCCAGCAGAGAAGAATATTAAGACCACTGTTTTGAAGAAGTTGCAAGTTAAATAAAATTTGGATAGTGACAGGATGCATCTAGTTTTGAAATTGAGCAAGTGTTTCCAAAGCACTCATGCTGTCAGTTTATATGATAAAATGACGCTGAGTAGAAGGGGAAAGTTTATACTGGGGAAAGCTGCTAAAATAATACCTACGTCTACATTGTATCTCTTTAAATATTTTAAATAAATCACTGAAAACACCTTCGTTAGGAGTAGTATGATGCTATTGAAGCATAGGAAAAAAATCGTAAGAATATGTCACATTAACTTCAACTGCTCATTAGCAAATAAAATATAAACGAACTCTTTCTATACACGTCACTGAAAGTTAATTTTGTTTTGTTTTCTCAATAATTTTTTTATACATTTTATTTATTTATTTATATATATTATATATTATATTTTTTATATAATATTTCTCAATAATTATTAACATTTATAATACAGGATAATTCAAAATGATTATAACGATTACAAACGGCAATAACTATTGAATAAAAAAGAATGTATCGATAAAATTAACACAGAATGTAAACGGAACTTCACAATTTTCTATGCATATGTCATATATGTTCTATGTGATTCCCCTTGGTCTCACAAAAACGGAGAAGACTTCCACTGTAATTGAACATGAATGTGACTCAGCGAAAGTTAATGTGTTCTGCGCGATCTCACCACGTAAATTTCACTGTCCTTTTTTTCTTCGGTGTGCGAAGTGTTATAACAAATGTTTACCTTGACATTCTTCAGGTATGGTTAAGGTCATAGCTAGATACTGATTCAACGGATTACATCTTTCGGCATTAAATGGACTACTGCTTAGATATTGTACGCGTGACCAAGGAATGGCACATCTATGACGCATGTATATGACGCAAAATTTTGAAGTTCCATTTACATTATGTGTTACATGGAATTTGAATCTGTCCAAGTCTCCTGGCCCGGACGGCATCTATGGACACATGATCCTACATCTCGGTGTGAAGACAAAGAAGAGATTGCTAGATATCATTTATCTCTCTTGGAGCAAGGGTCGGCTACCAAGAAATTGGAAAATGCCACCATTGTTCCAATTAGGAAGCCTGATAAAAATGCAAACTGACCAGAAAGCTACAGACCTATTGCCTTAACAAGCATACCATGCAAGATTATGGAAAAAATGATCCTCTCCAGACTTTCTTACCATCTGACTTCCAAAAATCTACTACCGAAAGAACAATTTGCTTTTAGGAGAGGACATTGTACCACAGATCATGTTCTTTACTTTTGTCAAAATATCAGAAACTCCCAAAACATCAAACCAATAAATCACACCATTGCGGTTTTTCTGGATCTTTCCAAGGGGTTTGATAGAGTGTGGTGGAACCTAATCCTCCTGAAACTGCATGACAAATTTGGAATCAAGGGCAGCGCCCTTGCCTGGATTGCTGACTTTTTAAGAGCCAGAATTTTTCGTGTTAAGTATCAAGACGCCCTATCTAGCTGGTTCAAAATGTATCAGGGAGTCCCTCAGGGATCCGTCCTTAGCCCAACTTTGTTTTCATTGTTTATGGCTGGATTAGAAAGTATCATTCCTCCGGAGTGTGATGTCGGAATGTTTGCTGACGATATTGTGCTGTGGTGCTCCGGCCCTGATGTGAAAAATATTGAATCAACCTTAAACGCTACGCTAATGGATGTGTGGAAGTTTGCAAACAACCACAAACTGAATTTTAATGTCACAAAATCATATGTTGGACTTTTTACCACCAATAAACACCTGTACTCGTACCACCCCCAAGTTCTCTTTCAAGATCAGCCTCTTTCATATGTTAAACATCCAAAGTACTTGGGCTTTGTTTTAGATCAGGAGATTACGAGCAACGGACACATTTCAAATCTGGTGAACAAGAGCCGTAAGAGACTGAATATACTTAAGTACATCTCTGGCAGAGACTGGGGTGCTGACGCCAAAACACTCAGATCAACATACATTGCACTAATCAGGCCTATCCTTGAGTATAGATTCCCAGTATACTTCTGTGCCTCGAAATCTAACCTTCTCCAGTTGTAGAGAGTGCAATTGAGTGCGGCTCGCATCATAACAGGCATGAGAAACAGTTGTCCAAACGATATAGTACTTTATGAGGCTAATCTCCCTCCCCTTAGCCTCGTTAGAAACTCGAAACTGGTGAAATACTTCAACAAATTAAAAAGCTATGAAAATCAGAACCGTACATCTGAATATCTGTCCAGCTGGAGCAGCAACCAGAGACTCAAAAGGAATAGCCCATTTGGTCTGGCTGATAAACTGGATATTATTTCCCAATCAGTGGAGTACTCATCTCTAACACCCTGTGTTAGTCCGACTGTGGGACTTCTTGGAGTTCACTTTCACTCTGAACTACTGTCTCACACCAACAAAAACTCTGATGTCCCTGAATATCTACGACAACTGGCTCTGGAGGTCATAAATAGTATCCCGAGTGATGCTACTCTTATTTATACAGATGGGAGTAAAGACGAGTCAAATCATACTGGGAGTGGTATATATATTGAGAACCCTTCCGTACGTCTCTCTCGACGCAACCCAGACAACTGCTCGGTCTTTAAGAGCGAATTAATAGCTATTAAGGAGGGATTAAATTTCATTCTCCACTCCACAGACCATAGTGACATTTGGATACTTACAGATAGCCGTAGCTCAATCCAACATCTACAGGACTGGAATCTAGTAAATGACCTTGTAAGCATTCAAATCATCAATATGCTTAAAACTGTTTCAAAGCGTAGAGACGTCCACCTTCAGTGGATCCCCTCTTACGTCAACATTCCGGGAAATGAAACAGCGGATGTCTTAGCAAAAAGAGGCTGCTCTGAGACTACTGATTATGACTTAACTTTTGAAGAATTTTTCTCAGTAGCGAAAAATAGAGACCGGCAGGTCTGGCTGGCTCCTCCAGCTCATTCTTGGTACAGTAGATCAAAACCAGGAGGAGCATTAAGTTTTAAGGCTGACATACAGGATCAAACGGCTATCTCAAGACTCGTCAGTGGGCACCTGAAATGTATGTCATTTGAATCTGGCCGTAAAGTCTTTCCAACATGTCCCAAGTGCCATCTGCTGCCGGCCTCCCCGCAACATCTTCTGGATTGCTTGGGACTCACTTTTGAGGATATTCGCGACAACCCTCTCCTGGTGCTCGATTTTGCAAGGGTGCATGGAATCATGGATTTGTTCTAGCTGCCGCTAGATCCTGAAGGATTGGACACAACAACATTATGTGTTAATCTTATCGATACATTCATTTTCATTCAATAGTTATTGCCGTTTGTAATCGCTATATTCATTTTGAATTACACTGTATATAGATGATTTGTTGGTGCATATTACTTTTTGAATGTATTGATTAAGAAGCTATTTAGTAATAACAGTGCCCTGATACATTATTCCTGGACTGGTTGTTTTATTTTGAAATGCAACTGATGAGACATTTTAAATCAAACTAGTATCAGATTCCTAAATTCACTTTCTTTTAGTACAAATAGGTAATTTATGTAGTTTGGTACAATTTCGAGAGCAGGGTCAAGGAAGTGTTTTAATTTTTTCCATTATAGACCGTATCTGCCTTGTAAGAGAGCAAATTCCAGCAGAAGTAATGGTTTAAATTTTCTATTATAGGTCTTAATTGCTTTGTAAAAGAGCAGGTTTAAGGCTAATTTATGTTTTAATTTTCTATTATTAGCCCTAACTGCATTGAAAAAGAGCAAATTTCAGGATATGTTACGGTTTAATTTTTCTATTATAGGTCTTAACTGGATTGTAAACTCTTCAATTGATGAAATTCGTCCAGGGAAAACTATGACAATTGACGTATTTCTGATTATTATTTACTATCTGGAACCTATCACAACAACTTCAATTTTATGTTAAAGAAAAATATGAAAAAACTTATATACTTTATATCCCATTCCACATTTGACAGATGCCATTCAGCATTTTTGCAATGCTCATTACATTGATAACACAAATGAAGTCAAAAAATCAAGCGACAGTAAAAGAAAGCGAGATTAAATTTAAAAAAATACAATTGAGGTTTTGTGTATGGGTTTGTGTGTATGCGTGTGTGTTTCTGTGTGTGTGCTACTGAAAACGCGAAAAAAGTAGGATTCAATGCTTAAAATACAGAGCATGGCTGCGTCATCTGTGTGCTGACGTGGAAGAAAAGACGGAAACATTTATTTCACATTTGCACTATAGCTGAAGCTATGGTATAAGGTTCAGTTAATTTTGTCTGAGTTTATTTTTTATTAGATTTTAGCAATTATATGTAAGGCAGATTCCCCTGCATTACATATAATATTTTTATAATTTTTATTGTTTGCTATTTTTCTTATTTAATAAGAATGTCATATTAAGGTTGTGGTGAGAAAAAGACTTTTTTTTCCTTCAGATTTCTGATATTTTTAAGGGGTAGCACGTATGCAGATTCCCCTGCACTAAAATTATAATTGGCTATAAAGAATATGCAAAATGCAGGGCCGCCTTAATATATCTGTGCATCTTTATTAAAAGTAATTTAGCATTCCAACAAAATCATAATAGGAATTTGAGGGCCTAGGCACAACAATAATATAATTTATTCAACTAATGTTTATACCTTTTGCCGATTAATTATATTGCTTAATCATTTAAGCAGAAATAATTGCTTTTTATTTATGCTTTAATACTGGTAGTAAAAACTTGATTTAAGGGGAAAAATAAATAATGATTTTATTTATTTTCGCCCTATCGAATATCTTCGGAACAGATTTCCTTTTGAATTTCGTACGAAAATAAATAAAAGAATTATTTATAACTTTCCTTGGAATTCGTAAGACCAAACTGAGGGGGAATTCTTCTTTGAATCGACTATTATATTTTTGCATTGCTTTTGGGAGAGGAGCATATTTCTTAGATTTGAATTTTAATCCGTATTTTTAATTACTACTTTCTTATATTTATTAATTATTTTAATTGTAATATTCTTTATTTACTTTATCTTGTAATTGAGTATGGAAATTTAGAGATGTAGACAATTTTTTGTTGCATTAGTTTCAGTTAGCCAAAATTGCGAAAATCACATTTTTTATTTCGTTTCAGTTTCTAGCAAAAGTTATTGTCTTTAAAAAAGTTTTTAAAATGTCACTGTAATTATTAATCATATTTGAAGCTCATTGATATACGGTTTTACTTTTTCATCTGATATTGTCTTTTAGGAGTCACTCCCTTTTGTTTTTTCTATATTGCATCATAATAAGGTATATTTTCTGAAAACAGATTAGTTAGATATGCTTTAAGTTTATCGTTAATATCGTTTTTTTAATATCTTCGTTTTTATGAGAAACTACATTTTTGGCCAATGTGGTTTCCATGTGAATTGGTCTATATTCCATACTTATATCGACCCTATTAATATTAAATGGTTTGAATTACATGTATCATACTGTATAGTTTTTAAGAAAGATTTTATCATATATGTCCAGTAATCTCGTTAGAGATCTGTTGCTCAATAAGATTTCATAGAAACTGGACGCGAAGGCTGGACGAGATTGTCTTTCTGGAACTTTATAATGTATGGATTATTGTATTATTTTGAAACCTTTTATGGCTATATTATTGTATACATAATTATTATCCTGTATTCAATTTATACAATTATATAGCTTCGCCATGGTCTGTATTATTGTATAACTACACCATATTCGAAAAGTAACCTTATTAAAGCGCTACTGTTCGATAAGACTTCATAGAATCCGGATGCCAAAGCCGGGTGCAGGATTGCCATTCTGAATACTTTATAGTGCATACTGAATTGTGTATTGTTGTATTATTTTAAAAAATTGAATGTCTAATATGTCTCTATTGTGTAACATACATAATTAATATTTTTATTAAATTGTATCATTTATACAAATTCTAATTTATGATTGCCTAATTGTAAAAGTATGCAAACGATATTTTTAATTCTTGTTATTTGATCTCTAAAGTTCTCTAAACCTTATGAATGAGCGTGTTGACTTGGATGAACGAAAAGTAAAGCCTGTGTTAGCAATACAGAAATGCAATAATTATTAATTATCTAACACATATAGAACATATTTATTTCACTGATGTCATTTAAGCAATCTTAGAATTTTTTTATAATTTATTAAAGCCTTTCTCCCTAATTCGTTTAGAGTAGATTTTTAAGGAGTTTACGTTTTTAAATATTTGCATTTAGAATTATATTTCGCATAGATTTTTTGATTATATTTTATACATTTTTTAATTATGCATTTAACCTTTATAGAGATTATTCAATAAATCAGTCTAAATAAATATATTTAGAATTTTAAAAAATGGATAGTGAAACAAGAAAAAAAATATTTTTCAAACGAAATATCCAGAGCTAAAACGCAGGATAGAGCTAAAACGCAGGATCAATATAGCATAGTATTTCAATATGATTTAAAATAATAAAGAGCTAAAATACTTTTTTTTTTAAAAAATCAATGCAAAATTGATTGCAATGCAAAATTGATTTTTCTTTCTCTTTTCATGAAGGTATTCTAACTTTCTAGTTTCTTACATTGCTCATGCAAAACAACAATCAAAGTTTTGGTTTATTCAAGAAAAAATATGACAAAAAAATCAAGAGTTTTGTAGAATTTTCCAACATTTTCCATTCACCAAGTTGAATAGTAAGAATAAATCTATTGAGCTATGGGATCTTCTAAAGTTTGTCTGGGTGTCTAAAGTTTTAAACTACTTACAGAAGGAAGAAGCAACACAACCTGTGATATCGGAAAGATATTCAGTTTGAAGTTGAGGAAGTTTTTTATATTAATCTCAATATTCTTCTGAAAGGATTGTTTAGAAAATAGGAAGAAAAAATTCTTTATTTTTATTGACATTACTTCCGTGTAAAAAAAAAAAAA
>JAPMOR010012251.1:0-21745 GCA_026543865.1 Argiope aurantia | reverse complement strand
AATATAGCGTGGGGTGTATGTGTACACAAACTCCTTAAAATTCTGTATGCCTTTGAATAATGTTTGATGGTATTTAGTTTGGGATGCGAGTTTCTTGTTGCTACTACCTCAGATACCTATGTAACCTGATTCATTAGAATGAATGGCAGATAGCGGGAAGAAAAACTGCTTTACTCATATTGACACTGTAATATTTTCTCATTTTATCTATAACGTATCTATAATATAGTCCAAATATATTGTAATCCATAGATATAAAGAACCCATTTTGAAAGCTCATTCTTAAAATTAATTTTATATATATCATCTCCATACATTAAAAAAAAATATCTATACCGTCTCAATAATATAGTTCAAAACTTTGTAGGTAAAGTTTCTTATTAGAACTGATTACAAACGGACATGATTCACTACATCCGGATATCAACCTCAACTGGTGACTAACATTTGCTTTTTGCAGCGTGGAGAGGGAGGGACATTTCTGTTCTTTCCTTCGGTTTAAAGTAATAGAAAATTTTAATTTTTAGTAATATAAATATTGTTTCAGCATTGGAGATACGAATGTACGAAGAATATTTGCATGTGTTCCCTCAGTCTTATGTAGAGAGGTGCATGATTACGCCAGATCAAACAACTTGTTATTTGGGCAAGATAAGTGATGCGGTTAGTTCTTTTTCAGAAGTTGTATTCTTATTAATTTTGATGATATTTTAGTCTAAGCGATCGGCCAATATTCAGTTTAAATATGATGACATCAGCAAAAAATTTAAAAAAATAAAATAGGAAGGAATAATTCTGGAAGGACTCTATTTACTCTCTGTTTTAGAAGAAGGGTCTAATCTCCAACGAAATTTGAGAATCTTTTTATTCCTATTCATAGCTGTATAATGATTCGATTTGGGATGACTTAGTGTTTTTGAACGATGGTGCTGATCTTCTTCGCCCTATCTTTGTAGAAAGATATTTGAATCGGAAGTATACGGCTCGTCATCTTGATTCTCATACTAAACCTATTGAACATATTTGAGACTTGACGACAGTTAGGGGCAATTTTGAAAACACTGATCTTTGATTAAAACTTGAGCATGGTAAAGGTCTCTTCTAGATACATTTTTCTTATTTTTTATACAGGTGAAATATATAGGTAATTAAGTTCTACGCTAGGAAATACAATGCCATGAGAACATTTAATTCGAGATGCTTTTACTTTAGCCTTTTTACAATCTTCATTTCAATTAAGTAATGTAAACGTCTGTACTTAAGAATTTCTAATTTATGGTTTCTTTTATAAATTTTTAGTTTAAAAATTTTATCCAAATTTCATTCACTGAATTGATTTGCTACAAAATTAAGCGCATAAACTGGGTGTCTCTTAGTTTTTAGATGTAAAGTTTTCAGTCAACACATCTAAATATGAATGGAGTATGTCATTGTTCCAAATAATCCTTTAAATCTCTTAGATGTGCACGTGAAGCCATAAGCACTGGTGGGGGTCACATTACTCGGCTATTTACTAGTCGAATGAAATTGAAACAGAATGAAAAAGATAATGATATATTAATGGGACTGTGAGATGCTTTGAAACAAACGTTTCTTCGGTTTACAACGTCTTAAGAAAAATGTGGCTGCATACAAATACCCCTAGTAAAAAGGCGTTAAAATTGAGGGATGAATTTTAGAGCGATAAATTTGAGATAAAAAAAAAGAACTTACCATTTTAACGGTCAGATAATGATAATAATAATGATGGAATAGGTGAATTGTATTTCCATAGGCATTAATTTTATGTAGCATTTGCTTTATTATTGCTTACTTCAAAGTTTCAAAAGCCTTTGCATTATGTTATTTTTTTTATACTAAACAATAAAGAGAAAGATTTGGTTTTGTAAATTCTTACAAAGATGAATAGTCAAATCCATGTTGGAACGTAATATATTCATTTTTTTTTCTAATTAGTTTGAAGTTTCTTTTGAAAAATAAACTTCTAAAAACATAGAAGGAATACTTTCTAAGTGAATATAATCTTGTCAGATTCAATAAAATGGAACAGTTGGTTATAAAATCCATTTTAATAGGTAAATTTAAATTCTTTTATTAAATATGATTTTTATAATTTATGAAGCTTTTTCGAATGAAAGATGAACCGATGAGTGAACTTTCGAACATCTGTATATGTCTGAGAAAGTGACGATATTTAAGTTAGCTACCGCATATCGTTAAAGTAATAATATTCGAATTAGCTACCGTATATCGTTTCTGCATACAAAAAACGTCCCCAAACCAGTGAATGATGTATCATAGATTCCTATAAGGATGCCAAGATGGTGTACTTCAGTTTTTGTATGCCGAAGAGGTTTATGGAGCGTACATTTATTGGCGAATGTGTATGAGACTGAATGTTTGTCCCATTCGAATTCTGAAGACTAACTAGCTCAGAAAGGGACATTAATTCTACAGAAACATTAAAAAACAGTCGCAAATTACAGCCGAAGTGTATAGAAATACTGCACCTGCAACAGTAGCATAAACAGTAACACATAAAGAGTTGATCACTACAAAATAAAAACAATAGCATAAAGTGCTCAGATATTCACCGTAAATGAACACTCCAAAGAGAAGGTTCGCTCAACTACTCGCTTTGTCTCAACTTATTGCTCTCTCTACTCGTCTCCTTCTAATTAGTTCACTAATTTGTTATAGTTCCATTAACGAAACATAGATTGTTATAGAACGTTATCTCATCCTCCCAAATAATAGATGTGCCACTTAAATTGCATCAGTTTTAAATATTTTCACTTTTGTGGCCGAAATCGCCAGATGTGCCCAGCAAGGTTTCAGCTGTTAACTCGGCATCTATTCAGCATCCGTCTTAGCTCTTAGTAAAACTAACTTACTTCTCATTAAACTAATTGCGTATAGAAACAATGTTATAAATTTCTAACAATATTTTTATGAGCTGTTCAAAGTCGATAAAAGAATGTTTCCATATTTTTCCCATTTCTCATTCATTTGCATATAATTTCATCCGTATCTTTTTTTCCAAAGCTTTGTTTTTGAGCATTATAACTCTAATTCTAATGATATCAAGTTTTTAGCCATTAACTCGGCATTTATTCAGCATCCGTCTGAGATATTTGTAAAACTATCTTACTTCCCACTAAACTAATTGGGTATAGAAAAAATGTTATAAATTTCTAATATTTTTATGAGCACTTCAAACTCGAAAGAATGTTTCCATATTTTTATATTTCTCATTGATTTGTATATAATTTATCCAATTCCTTTTTCCAAAGATTTGTTTTTGAGCATTTATTCGATAATTGGACAAATGTGCTGCTTTCCACTCCCTTTTAGAGAGAAAGAAAGAAAGCCTATTTGGATATTTTTTATATTTTAATTATTTTTAGCGTATGTATCATAAAGACACACACAGAATAAAACTAGGCAGTAAATGCCGGCTTTGTTTGATTCAGGATTTATTGAAGGAAAACGAATAACAGAGTATATCTACAAATAAAGGTTTGAAGATAAAAGGTTTTTTTCTTTGCAATTAAAAATTATGCTTAAGGATTACCGCTTGTAAATGCGGATTCTTTCTTTCCAATACAACAAGAACAATTTGGACACATTCTTTCTTACAGCGTATCAGATAAAGTCAGAAGAATTCATATTAAATATTAATGTCAAATAAACTTCTATTGTCTGTTATAAAAATACAGATAACTATGCATTTCACAATAACAACAAAAATAAAAAAGTTGACAGAAAATGAACAGTTAAGACACATTTTGTTTTAAAAAGTGACATATGCAATCAAAAGGTTTGATATTAGGTATTGGGGGCACATAAAATTAAATGCGATATGTTTTAAAAATACACGTGAAAAAAATATTGAAAAAATATCGAAATAAGAAGAAAATGCTTTTTCTTAAAACATGTCGTATAAAATCGAAATCTGTGATATTGAGTTTGGTAGCAAATAAAAGGAAAATGTCTTACTTCTATATTGTAGTTCGTTTTGATAACAATATAATTCAATTTTCTTTATAATTTTGAATTAAATAATCTTAATTGCAAAGATTTATTTTTGTTTAATATATTGTAAAAATATATACAAGAAATCTTAATTATTTTTAAATAACTTCAGTAAATTAATCTTCTGTAATTATTTATTTCTATCTAATTACTACATTTCAAAGTTCATTTATAATAATTTAATATGCATTGATTTACATATTTTCTATTCATAATTTGATAAAATGTATATTTCTAAAGTGATATTGCATGCTCATAAGCATTATTTTATTCGTTTCCCACATTCGTTATATTCGTTTCTCACCATTGTCTAGAATGTTAAAAATGTCCATAACTTGGTAAAAAAAAAATATATCTTAATTTTAGTAACAATAACTTTGACTGAAATCTGCCTTTAAATCCAAAAAAGTTTATATCTCTATTTATTTCATTTGCTTCGAGACAAATGATAATTATTTTTTCAGGGAAAAAATAATTAAAAACCACGAATCTTGTTTCATTATTTGTATATTTATTTTACAAAAAAATACTAAAACATGCGCTTACGTCTTTTCAAAAGTGAATAATTTTATCACAACTGTATTATATTATTAATAGATAACTTTATTTAAAATAAACTATTTTAATAAAAATGTTAAACATTTTATGCACAGATACAAGCAAATAGTTTTACTAAACTTCTGCCTTTCATTAAAGTGTGAAACTAGAGATCCATAAGTATATCAAATTGCTCCTGCCTTCTTGGATTTTGATCATACTTTTTGTTGAAATTTAATAAAATTTATTTTCTATTATACAATTGCTCAAATTATATAGATTCACAGCTACATTATTATATAACATAAGAAATAAGTATAAAGTATGAATTGTATAGCATATGTATGAATTCATAAAAATGTATCACTAGGTTATTATTTTACAATATCCTTGTGATATAGGTTGGGAAAAAGAGCAATTTTATTTACATTATATATAATTATAAAAGAGGAAAATGCATATATTGACTTATATATACTTGTCTTTCTGATGTTTTTTTCTGAAACTGTAAATATAATGTCTTAGAATTTGCATTTTATTATAACACTCCATTTTCTATTTTTTTCCGCTAATGAAATAAAGGGAAAGATTTTTGTAAATACATAAATAAAATTATTATCCAAGGGACCTTCAAATAATAAAGAAAATATTGGCCCTCCCAACTTGAAAATACAATTTGTTTTTATAGAATGTCAATGAAAATATTTGTGCAGTTATAAACCAATAATTACCAACATTTTACATGATATACCACAGTATCTTGATGGGGAAGTTGGATAAGCAATTAAGATCCAACATGACTTTCATATATATAGTTAAGTTTAAATATACATTCGTAATAAAGTTTTATAATATTTATTGTAGTGAAAAAATATTAAATTTGAATTTATTCCGGGTTGATGAGATCATACTGAGTTGGTATTTTCCCTAAGTTTGGTGCATTCGGTGCCAATAAAACCCCTCAATTTAACCACTTAGTTAAGCTCATTATCTAAGACATGAAAGGACTGTCATAATTGAAAACTGTTAAGCACTGTAAGTTCCCCCAAAAAATGATGAAAAATAGATTTGTTTCCCCAAAATGCCCCAGAAAAAAATCAACCACTCTTCAAAACATTTTAGAAGTGTAAGAGAACATTTAACTTAGTTAAAGAATCTTCGCCCTCCCCCCATTTCTTAAAGATTTTTTTTTTCATTTTATTTCTTTCCAGTTTTCTTCTTGAGAACTTCTTCCATTGTTCGACAAATTCGATTTCCTTTCAAGTTGGGGAAATGGAAGAATGGGGAAGGCGTTGGGGTTGTTTACTTGTATATTTTTTTTTATTTTATATTTATCTCTGAGATACCAGAAAAGAGTAGGGACATTTAATTTCACCTTTGCTCCTTTCTGGAAGAAATGTTAAAAAATTATTTTTATCGCACCATTACGGTTACGAGTGACTATTGGCATTCGCATATGTGAGTCGATACTTTCGAACGTACAGAACATCGAACATACAGCTAAAAAAATGGATGAGATGCTTTACAGTTATTTTAAAATCAAGGAACGGAACTGATTATTATGTTTAAACTAAATCTGATGATTTCACTTTCTTATGAATATAGGTATATTGACTAATAGGCATACCAGATAAATATCTCGCAGCCATTAACATATGATGGCCCTAATGAAACCAAAATAAAATGGCTTCTAAATTTTAAATAAGAAAAAAAATATTTCGAACGAAAAAAAATGATTTCTTTCTATTTATTATCTAGTCATGTGTAATTAAATTTCACGATTTCAGACTATTTTCCGTAAATCCATCATTTTTAAAATTTTATTCTAGAAGAATAATCGGAGTTTTTACAAATATAATCCTTAACTATGACGATGGAATTCGTAGAACCCACGATGCACAAAAAAATGGTTTAACAATATATATATATATATATATTCTATGCTCATTCGCCTAAAAAAATATAATAAAATGCAAATAAAAAAAAACAAAAAATGAAACATGTGTGAAAAAGACTCCACATTTTATAAAGGTAAGAATAGGAAAGATGAAACAAAAATAATTTTGAGTTATGTTGTATAGATATATGTTTGTGTGATTGCGAGAGATAAAACAGGTTACAAAACAATAACAGACAAAAAAACTGAAATATATTGCATTTATCTGTATATCTAGAAATAGATCCAAAGGGTCACTTTAAAATAAATTCAATTCATTATTAATCTGTTTATAAAAAATTGTAACGCATTTTTTAAGTCTGGTGTAATATGTGTTAATGTAGAATATTGCAATAGGCTTTTTCAATACCTAGAAATATGAGTGAAAAAGACTCTAAATTTTATGAAGGTAAAGAGTAGAGAAGTAGGAGTAAAAATTATTTTAAATTATGTTGGAAGGCTTTATATTTGTGACGGCGAGGGATATATATAATATAAATAAAAGGGGTTATAAAACAATATAGTAAACAAATTTTAAAAAAACGAAATATATTTTCCGTTTATATATCCACAGAGACACTAAAATAGATGTAGTTCGTAATTAATCTCTTTATAGCAATTTTGTGAAACATTTTTTAAATATCATTTCATATGTTTTAATAAAAAATATTGCAATCGTTTTTTTATTTACTGTTTAAATCCAATGCATAGTTTTAATATTCTTAACAATAATAAAGAACACAGCAAAATTCATCAGAAATATGCTTTGAAAAGCACGAATGTGTACCATAGAACTATTTCCTTGAAATTTTAATTAAAATTAAAAATAATTCGAAATAAGATATTTAATATTAATAAGAAAATACGTTACATATAAATTAAAGGTGCTACATCAAAAATACCTTTTCTTGAGAATCAGGAAATTGCATTTTTAATTTTCGCAGCGTTAATATGTAAATTTATACAGACCAATTTGCAACAAATAAAAATCCATATTATTTAATCTCAATCTTATTATACTCAATAGCTTTATAACCCAATGACGTTTGTCTTCGTTTGGAATACATTCAAAAAGTTGAATAATATTTATGAAATCTCAATTTTTTTTGCCTTGGATTAGAAGGAATGCTAAACCTAACTTCGCGAGAATAAACATGGTATACTTTGTCTTTGTTTAAAATATATAGAAAACTTTACGCATTGAATATAAACCTGATGGCTTTAACCTTTGTTTACAAGACAGAGAATTCCTAATTGAGAAAAAAAAATTAGATACAGCGTCACTAAAACATCGTTTAAATCTTTAACCTGCTTATTTAGATCTTTCATTGCTGCTTTAAAATTTGAATTACCTTTAGATAAATCTCAAAATACACATTTAAAAATAGGATTATGAAAGAGATAGTATTGTGAATTATTTTACTTTTAAAACCTTTGGGGAGAAAACCTTTATCTGTTTCTTTCTTCTGCTCACCCAATCCGGGTTAGCTATCAGATTAATCAAATTAGATATAGATACTAATCATAGATATTTTTTTAAATACATCATAATTGTAAATGTGATAATTGTAGAATTAAACAGCAATATTATTCTTCCCTCAACGTTTCCGTTCAATTGTGTTGAGTTTTATATTGAAACTGAATAGAACTCGAAAGTTTTTTTTTTTTTTGTCTCCTATCCATTAGATCTAAAATTGAACTTAAACTAAAATTTAATATCAAATAAAAAATTTAATTTATCAAATCTTTTGCATTTTTTTAAATTTTGGGGTAAATTTATACATAAATTCGCAGAACTTTAGATAATAAACCTGTTGATGAATTTAGTTTGAAATTTAATACAGTTTGGTGAATAAAATACAACGTTGAACTTTATCCAGTAGATCTTTTCAGTGTTGTGTTATTGTATTCAGATACTTTCTAGTTCAGATCATCTGTATTCTGTAAATTACAGTTCTAACTTAAATAATTCAGATCAATAATTTCAGTAATGACGGTATACTAGATTCAATCACTTAGTATGTTTAGTTTCGGTTAATCAGGAATAAAAAAAAAGTATAATACAGAAATTTTTATTTTGAATCCATGGTGGTGGACCCATTAGATTCTCAATGTTTGGTTTTCTTTGATAATCATTATAATACTTTCTATTTAGAAACTGCAAAGTAAATAGTTTCTAGAGAAAGAACTGGAACTAAGAAACAAAGATTCAAGACAAATATCTGAAGTTCTCCCAGAAGACAAGCGAAACTCTTTTCTAGGGTTAATACACCATACGCATCATATTTTTATTCCTTTCTAAGCAGTGATATCTCACTATGTTTCTCCACTTCCAAATCTAGAAGAATACTTCAAGTTCCTCAACCAAACAAATATCTCCTTGAAAATATTCGAAACTCCATTACACCGTATATTTTCCCAAAGTGCATAATTAATCCACTAAAGTTGCTTTGAATAACCTTTTCTTTGAATGCGAAATTCATGTTGCAGATGTTTAGATTCATTTCACTTACCAGTTTTAAAGAAGATATGCATGGAAACTGTTTTAAGGATCAGTTTACTTTATAGCGGTAGATATGTAATCAAATTAAAAGTAAACACGATTTATCTGGAAGCAAACTGTTTGAAAAGCCATCTGTTTTACATTTAGGTTGAAATGGCGTAAGTTTCCTGGAGAACATAATTATCAACTAGACTAGGAAAATATGTTCTTAAAGTTATTTCCAAGATTAGTCAATGACTACTCTGGTTAAAATAATGTTTTACCTGTGCTGCAAACAAGACAATGTCTTTCACACACAACGTTATTTAATTAATGAATATTATACGAAATGTAATAATAAATATACAAACCATTTCTATATGAATATATTAAAAATTAGAAACTATTCTATATTAAAAATCGAAACAAAATCTTAAGAGCTTGAAAAATTGAAAATATTTTTTTTTAATTTGGAAGTCGAAACAAAATCATAGAAACTTTTGTTTCCATTACGCTTTTATTGCTTCATTTTCCATAACTTTTTCATTGTGCCTTAAATCCTCTTTTTTGTGTTTGCAAGGTTTTCTTTTGTGTTTATTGTATTAAATAAAGAAAGAAGAAAATTACATTTGTATATTTTAAAATGCTTGTTTCTTTAATTTATAATTTGTAATTTTCAATTAAAAATTCATTTAATGTTTCATTATTATAAATATCTTTACTTTCTTTCTTATGTGCGATTATGCAAAACGAAAATACTGTAATCATGAAAGTTTTCAATCTATATAGTTTGCTTAGTTTCACATTTAAATCAATGAAAAACTAAGTTTTGGAATTATGTCTGACATTCTGTGAGCATGTATATTTAAAAACGCTTTGAGCTAAATAGGCGGAATTTTGTATGTGTTTTTTTATACAGTATTTTCTGATTCAATATTTATATTTCAATATCAAAATTTACTGTACAATGAGAAAAAAAATTCAATCAAATTCTTCAGAATGAAGGTAAGTGAAAGCCGCAGTGGAAGTTATTTACAAAATGCTAAAACTTTTAGAACAAATGACATAATATTTTAAACAGCCCTTTTAATATTACACTACAAACTTAGAACTTTATAATTTTTTCAATCAATGGAATAATTAGCTTCATTTAATAAGTAGTTTTTTAAAACTTTGTTATCGGAAGTCAATACATTTACTTTAAAAATAACACAGTTGAATTTATAATAAATCAAAAGTGGCAATATTGAATTTTCCTGTTTCAAAGCACCTGCTTAAAATTAATGATAATGGGAAGCGATGGTGAATTAACCCATAATCGTTAGTGCATTCTTTCACGGTAATCGGGTAACGTTTCCATTTACAAGACACTCTTCGATAAAAACCAAACGGCCGTCGCATTTTAACAACTTTTATATGCTTCAGAAGAAAAGGATGTCCAGTTTAAGTGGTAAAGTTTACAATGCTGGGCGGGAATATTGGATTAGGTTCGTTAATGGATTTATCCTTAATTAATAAGGCACGCATACTGCAGATTATTGGAAGGTTTTTTTAAAAATATTTTTAGAGTTCTGTCATATTTTTTGAAGTTAAAAATTTTGCTCAATTTAATAAAAGTCTATTTCCTCAATATATTTTTTACTCCAGATTTGTATTATCTGTTCATGTTCAATAATTCATTTTGTTAAATTCTGTAGAAATAAATTTTAAAAATATCTTTTAAAGAAAATTCTTGAACACTATTACACAAAAATATCATTATTTTTTTTGGGGGGGGGACTTCAGGAAGCAATATTAACTATCCAGTACTTTTTCAATTAACTCCAGAAATTGTTACAAACTTAGTTTGAGGCAAAAAGAGTTTCGAAGCACAAAACAGAAAATGAGATAGGAAATAAATTGAAACAAATAACATAAATAAAAGTACAGCAATTTTGAATATAGTTAATACCCATTTTTCGAAATATTTAATAAAATTGTCTATATCCTTATAATTTGGAAAAGCTGATATTAAAACTCTAAAATTCATTTAATAATTTCGGGGATTTCGTTCAGTGTATCTACGGTGAAAGAAATCCAACGTATTGGATAAAAAAAACAAAATATATATGCCTTATTTCGTAAGAATAAAAACACAAGGCTTATGTTACAAATTACTGCCGAGGCCTACAAAAAGAACAACACTTATGAAAGCACACAACGAAAGCAGGCAGATATAACTACAGTAGCAATCAATATGCAACCCTAGAGAGTTCGCGTCACGAACAAAACTCCGAAGAGAGAACTCATTTAATTACTTCAACATATTATATTGAAATAGCATTTCTGATGAAGTATGAATATTTGTAGAATACTGATTTGGATTTCGAGTCTAATAGAAATAATCAAAATTCTAATATTCTTTTTTTTTGCGCCAAGTCGTCAAATTATTTCAAAAATTGTCGTAATGGTCTAGCGTTATTGGCATGATTTTGGCAACATCTTTAAGAATGTGTGTAAATCTCTTTTTAGTGATGAGAATGAAATTACAGGAAAACTATATTACAGAATCTTAACATAATACCACTGTCATCACAACATATTTATAGCCGCAGGGGCATGGAGAGGTGTTATGTCATCACAACATGACAAGACGTTTACATTGCCGTACTTATTTTGGAATGAGATTAATTCATTAGGATGATTAGATCCATTAACAGGTGCACTATATTTTTATTAAAATTTACGAAACTTAAATGTCTACTGAATTTAAGTTCTTCCCTCATCATACAGAAAACAATTTTCGGTATTATTAATATCAAATCTCCATATATGTGCAGAAGCAAAATCAAATAATACTTCATTTATCTGAAATCCACTTTCAGTTTCCATATGTAATCACAGCATTTGCATTAACCTTTTGGCTATAATCTATCTATTTTCAAGTCTCCATACGGAATTGAAAGGGAAATCTTTTATTCTTAGTTCCCCAAACACATTTATGTACAGCTACTGTGAGAACACTTTCTTAGTTTTAATTTTGTTTGCCTTCACTTCTGTCTTAATATGCGTCATATATCAAGGTAAATGTAAGTTAGTGCGCAAATAACTTCTTGTTTTTCCCTGCTCAAGTCACATTTCCCCCCTTTACTTTCCTTCATCTTCATTAATTCGCTGCCAGATTATCCAGATGTTAACTTCATTCTTTAGCTGTTATAGTAAGGAAGTTCGTTTCCTTTTCATTTCTTTAGGATACTTTGGAAGAGAAAACCAATCAGCTAATTATTGATCTGACTAAAAATCCAAAAGCTTAAAAAGCTAAAGAAGGAAAGAATCTCATTTGTGCTTACTTAAAAGTATACGTGCGAGAAAGAACTTTTTAACCAGATTTTTATTCTGATTTAGCTCCAATTAGAAGAAGAAGAAGAAACGGGTCTGGAAGAAAAGAAATTTCTAAAATAATTGATACCTTTTTCATGAGAAAAAGTTTTAAAGTAATTTTGTCAGTTCTAAACAAAATATAAAGAATTCACAAAAATATGAAAACCTTCGAACTTAAGGTTAATTCAATTTTCAAGCTGTTTTGTTCAGTTTAATGGCTTTCAACAGATCCAACAAACCATTAAATAGTTAATTCTTCTATAAATAATATGAAACGTTTCATGATTAGTTTTAAAAAAATCATAATTGAATTCAAAACTTTGTGCAATTCATACCTTTATTTATTGCAAAATAAAATCCGAATTTCTTGCTAATCGGAACACTGTTTTCTTACAGAAAACCGCTTCAGTTTCATTTTCTAAAAGTAATAATTTTCTGAATTCAAAAAAACTTAATTCAATTGAATTTACATATTTATCGAAATGTGTTCGTTGTAAATACAGGAAAAGTAATTCGGAACAAGGGATTTTGGATAACGGTGACTATAGTAGGTACTTAGTAAGGTATAATTATGTCTTAACAAGAAAGGAAGTATGTGCCTACTTTAAAGGCATTTGCCATTAGCAACAAATGTTTTGGATTTTTGGATCCCATGCAAATACATCAGTATCTCTTTTATCTAATTTTGGTTTGCATTCTGGTGATTATGCTTTTTTTTACTGTAGTTTAATTAATAATGCAAACAGTACGAAAATCACATAAAAGTAAAACGTAAATGCAGGATTTTTACTAAGGAAGAGGAAATTTGATATAAATATCCACGTGATAACATAAAAGTTCAGTATATCTTAGAATTATGACATAACATCCAACATTGACTCCTAACAGGTTTATCATGGAAGTCTCAAAAATTCACTGTGTGCATTATGAAATTTCAAGGTATAAAATCGGGATCAATATTTTTATTTTATTGTCAATTTTTATTTAAATCAGCATTTTTTGAATGACTTTTTGAACAAAACATTCTTCGCTTACATGTAGTCTTCATCTTGATCATCTTTCCTTTCCTTCTCACTTTTCCGTTCCCAATATATTCTCGATTATGTCGCTTTCATCAAGACAAATTCATGATTGCCTAAAAAGATGAAGTAGATATAAAATATTTACTTTTAATAAATAACAATAGAGGGAATGCATACGAATATATTGATGAATAGAGGAAATTTCAAAGTTTTATTATGTCTTCAAATTTTATTTATTTATTTATTAAATATAGCTCTAATTTTCTCTATTATCATCGATTATCAGTATGTTTGGAAATCAGTCATTCTAAAAAATTTTTATACATTTGGACTAAGAAGGAAACGATTAGCATTTCACATATATCCTAAAACGTTTATATACACAATGACTGATAGTAAACTGACAAATATATTAACGTGCATTCCCAATACAATTTCTTTTTATGCTTGAACAAAAAGCATTTGTCATTCTTTAAAATGATTAAATATTAGATAAAATGCTTACGGAAAGTATATATTTAAATGATTTTCAAATTTCCTTTTCGGCCTAAAAATACGTTTACATTCTACAGAAAGGCAAAGACTAAAAAAAGCACCAGGGATTCAATTCAGTATTAGCCTTATTCGTTTAACTTTTATATTTCAAAACTCCGTGCTTGGAATATACTGTCTTCAGTTTACACAAAAATCTAATTCTCTCAGAATGTAGAGGTAGTGAACATACCTATAATATTTTATTTACAAAAAGTGTTATACTGGAGGATAAGTTTTATTTAAATTCGTGACTTTGAAATACATGTTCAAATACTGATTATTTGATATTTCAAACTACATACCAGAAAAAAATGAAAACGAGACGAACGTGTTAGAAGGCACAAATACGTTGGAGAGTCGTTATTCTAGTCAACGCGGAATCGTGAGGAATATAAAACATTAGAGACGTGACTTTATCTTTACTTAACATAAATACAAATTATCTTTATTTATTTTAAAGTAACTGCTTGACAGTTCTACTTAAGATCTTTAAAAATGCTCTAAAACTATTGCATAAAATATCAAAAAGGACTTCATAAAACGATCTTGTTACTGCAAAGATATATGTAAAATTTCGTATTCGGAAAATTAGTGTTATTTAATGAAGAATCAAATATATTTCCTGGAAGTTAAATCTCGAACTATTTTTCAAGTTGACTTATATTATTATCATCAATATAAGTCTACTTTAAAAAAATTCAAATTATTATTCTTGTATATGACTTCTTCACTTCGCCTTGAACTCTTGAATTTCCTTCCCTATCCGCGATCACTCTTCGTGGATTTTAATAAATGATTGTTTGTGAAATACTAAAGGTTTTTTTCTTCGCTGTTTTTTCATCAATTTATTTTTTCATTTACGGATGCATTTAAATACTTACATTTATTCTTTATTTTCCCCTCACTTATTTTTTTCTTTAACTAATGATATTCTTTTTAGAATTTTTAATTATTTTTTTTACTGATTGTATCCCTTTATTTGTTTATATATTTTATTTATTTTACATCTTTAATTATTTTTTAAGTAGTTGTACCTTTTAATTGTTCTATTTTTGTTTATATTATTTCATGTTTAATTTAAACAATTATTATTAATAATACTCTTATAAGTTCAGAAAAAAAAATTTGAGAACACTTATGGCATTGAAACTCAACCCTTGAAATTACGTTGTTGCAAAATTACGTTAACAGTAAACATATTGTACAATAAAAAAGTCAATATTGATCAATATAATGAAAGTCTTATTTTTTTTATTCTTCTATATTACCTTTGGCAATATAATATGCTGTTTAGGTTATTTGTTTCATCGTTTCCAGTATTATAAATTACTCATAAACATATTATTCAACTTCTTATCATTTAATTGGAAAATTAGTAAATCGTTTATCAGTCAAGAAAAACTTTAATTTTCGTAACTTATTTCAATGGCTGAGATAACATTGAACGTCCTAGACATACAAAGATGAAAAGTTCATTTATAACGTTTTTAATAAACAAATAATGTTTCCCCCTTAAGGACAAAATCGTTAAAAAAATATTGGTCTTTAACTATCAAAATTGGAAAAACTGAATTCTTAATGAATTTAATTAATATTAATGGTAAAAAAGATTTTGACTCCGTCTGAGAGAAACAAATCATAGTATTACAATCTTCTTTTATCTACATTTGTAATAAAAAGCTACATTTGTCTTATTTTATCTTCTGAATCTCTCATTCTTTAAATGTTCATTAACAATTGCTTTTCTTTAAATTTTATTTTTAACATTCATGGAGACAAAATAACTTTTTTCCATTTTTATTGTATTCTTCCTCAGAAAGAATGAAAAGAAAATTAAGAATTTATTTGGAATGATTCCAAACGTCTGTTTGTATACTCTATATTTCAACAGAAATAAAAAAATAAAATTTATTTTTTTTATTTATTTCCTTTCCGAGATGAGTTACAATTATTGAAATAAAATATAAACGAATAAAAATTTAATTTTAAAAATAAATTTTGATTCTATAATCGTTAAAAATATTTTTCTGTAGATTTGATAAAAATGTAATCGATGTTATTATTAAAGAGTTTTAAAGATCGTTTTAATGTTTCTGAATCTTTTTTTTATCTTCAAGTTGTGTTTGAATCCTTTTTATCCAAACGTATAGTATATTTTTCAAAAAATTTGGTTTAGAAAAAGAAGTTTTTAAAAAGAAAGATTTAAAGTCATCAAAAAATATTTGGTCATGAAAAAGTCAAATTTTTATTTACTCGTGTTTTAAAATGGTAATATTCCTTACAGACATTCAGATTTATTTCATAATTATTTTATTTTATTTTTATATCTGGCTGCAGCTCCCTGTCTAAAATTTAAAGTACAACCTTAAAAAAAATATCTGCAGAACTATTTAAAACTCTCTGTCAAAAGAAAGAAAAATATAATTATAATTGAAATTTTTTTTTATTTAATATAAAAATCTAGAAACAATTTTGATCTTATTCGTAAATGACACTTACGAAATATTATTTGTTTTCATTTTAGATCTCCATGAAATTATTTTATCCAAAAATAAATTTACGCTTGCTAAAATACGGATAAAGAGCGAAAGCTTTTCAAATAAACAAACAAAATACCGATAATTATTAAAATGATATTTTTAATTATTAAAACCTAGAAAGGAATTTCAGAAAATAAACTAATAAATAATGTAATGTAATTTCATACCTCACTGTCTATTTTACCCATATTACATTGAAAAAATATAAATTTGGCCAATTAAGGGTAAGAATATTTTTATTTATTACACAAATAGTTATGTATATTTTCAGCTTTAAAATAATCCATAATAATTATAAGCAATCAATAGTTACATATCTATTAATAAATGTCATTTTTATGAATTCACTTTTTTATAATTACCACAGATATAAAGTAATTTAACAGATTATTATGCTAATTAATTTGAGTCATATATGATTTGTAATTACATTTCCTTTTAATGTTTATGGCTTATAATTTTTTCTCTAATGTTGAAATATTATCAAATGAAGGATAATTAATGCATTACAGTATTTATCAATGTCAAATCAACAATAAAAATAATCTAAATTGGTACAAGTTTAAACTGAAATTACCCCTAAGAGATGATTTATTTGTAATAAGTGAACAGTTTTTCAAGAATATGCAATAGTAATCCATAAGAGTTTTATCTCTCTTAAAGTGGAATTAATCTCTGAATACATCTAATTAACTAATAAATATTAAAATATTTGAATAACGCTACACGGATGATAGTCACCTTTATTCAATTAAAGGTGAAATAAGAAGGAAATGATAATGGTATCAAGAGGCAAATTATAGAATATTAATTCTTGCAAATTCTACAGAGGATTATTATATGGATTTCCTCACCTTATGTCTTACAGTATCATGCATGCAATGACAATAATCATTGTCGATCGATGAAACGGCCACTTATTTTAATATTTGTCAGAAATATCAATATTATTAAATTGCCCAAATATTGGAAACATTTAAATTTTGTATTTATAAGAGATCACAAAATGTATTTAAGTTTTGTTGTAGAATTTACATGTTTTTCATTTCTTTTTGTACTACTTCTCACATCTTTCACCCCAAAACTATTAAATCGTGATCATTCTGAAGATTTCTCCCACAAGGTAATGAAGCTGATCTAAATTCTCACAAATGAAAATTAGAATCATGCAAAAATAACTTTTGTAATTTAAAATCACGTAAAAAAAAGACAATTTTCCAGTTATTAAAAATATATAAATTTTAGAGATTAATAAATGATTAAATATAAAATAAATCTTTTTTCTGTACAAATTGCATATTTTCTTTCATTTTTTGTTCCACTTTTCAAACCTTTGAACTCAGCACATTCAATACACCTTTAAAATGATATTTTTTCTAGTCATGGTATATAGAAATATTTTCAGGATTAGTTTACAAAAAGTGATTCATTTAACGTATTAAATAAATCTTATTAAGATTAGATAAGTAACAAATCAATACACATCATGTGTATGCTAAGGAACTGAAGCATCGTACTTTCTGCATTATTGAAAAAATTTGTAAGAACGTATGCCAACCACCTTTATAACTTCCTATAAAAAGTGGTAAATGTCGTGGAAAATATTTTTCATGACCCAGAAAAGGTTTGATCTTAATGATTCCAATGATTACTCCAAAAGGATAAAGAAGCTATTACTTTTCCATTCTTTCAAATGAAAATGAGAATCATGGGAAAATAATATCCAATATAGCCAATGTTGGTGGTCAATTACACACGGAAGAAGGCTTTTGCTAACGACCGTATAGTTAATGGAAGGGAACTGAATTGCAAAAAGGCAGTCCGTATCATCATCTTTTCGAGAAAAAAAAATCTTATCTTTAACTGTAGGAGAACAACGCAAAAACTTTTCATAAATTACCAATACTAAATCTGGTCTTGTTGGTGGTTACAAGACAAAGCCACATTTTTTCTTATTTAGGAAGATTGAATCGATTGAGGGAAAGAAACAGCAATGTTGCTCCTCATCATCAGCTTTCCGTCTAATAAAGGCTCCTTTCGGCCAAAAGATAATGAGCCACTAAAAGAAGCCGATGACGCAGGACACTTGTCCTTAGGGAAGGCCGTCATGGTAAAGACAGCAAATAAGCCGTTAACAATGAATGAAGAGAAGTAATGAAAGATTCATCAGCTCTGATTCATTGTTCATTGACATTAGTTTTCAAGAAACAGCCCGCTAGGTTCATACTCAATCTCAACATTCTGAAAAAGTTATTTGACAGAAAATTTAAAATCATTAGTTAAAACGTGGCCTGAATAAGTAGTTTATTGCCTTTACTGAATAAGTATTTCATCTAGTGTATTGTTTGTGCTCTTAACATGTAACCGGAGATTAGAGTCAAAATAACTCCGCGTTGTTTATTGGCTCTGATTAACTCGTGATTTTTTTTGTCCTTGAATACAATCGTCTCCTCAGTATCTTCTAGGAGTACTTTTAGCAGTATGTTGGCAGAAATACACTTTCATGCAACCGAGTTAATATATTTCAAAGTTTTCGTTGTTATTTATGGTGCCATTGATTCCACATCTCTAAAACTGTGATTGAAAATAATATATAAGGCACCAATTAATATCTACATATTTCGCATTGCAATCCGCATTGAATTTTTCATTTCTACTTGTAAAATTCTAATAGTTATTAACATTAGTATCATCCCATAAACGAAGTAAGTACTTATCAAATTATTGTTTAGGTATTTCTTATAATACCTTTCCAACATTTAATATTATAACATTTAGAATTTTTAATATTTGCATGATTTCAGAATATACTGGGTTTCTGAAATAAATTCTAATGTTGTTCATAAAACACAAAAAAGCAAAATAACAATGGAATCTTTTTTGACTCCATGTCTCTGCTCTCGTGTGGAAATTCATGTCTCCAGTTGCGGGATAATTTCAGTTATGTTTGTTATGAATAATTCCCCCAACAACGCATTTTTAGTTATTTACAGAGATTATTTTAATTGACAGAGATTAAAGTTACAATCTATTAATAGCTTTGCACTTGTGTATTTGAATATTTGTAGCGTATATGAGACTTCATAATGTAGTCGAATTCTATTAAGTCATAGAGCACCTTAAAAATTTAAGCACCTGTATAATCAATTGCTAATTAGTTTTGTGTAGTAATTTGATTTACTGATTGCTCATGTAAATCGAAGAGATAATAAATTAATTTTTCATTTCATGAAATTCATCGTTAGGAGAAAAACATGAGATTACATAATGGCGTTTTCTGTTGAAAATTATTCAAAAAATTTTAATATGGAACTAAATTGATATCATTAAAGATGCATTTTTTTAATTTAAAAATAATGCAAAAATTAGTTTTTATTTGTGATAATATTATCGAAAGCTACTTCAGAAAAATATTAAAATACTAATTTTAAATGAATTGAAATTTCAAAAAATCAGCTTCAAGATTCATATGTTAAAGCACCAAAATAGCAGAAACGATATAATCAGCACACATGAGCCCGAACACGCTGACATAGAGAGAGGGATACACATAAACTTACAGTTTTTATTACTAAAAATAAACGTTTTTATTACTCAAAATAAATGATGCTGGGGTTTCTTTGTATAGATAAGTGATTGTTTTAAGGCATCTTATTTAGATCCTTTGAAATTAATCCAATTTGTCTAAGTTTAAATCAATCCACTGAAATATACATTTATAAATCAAGATTTTTCTCAAGACAAACAAAGACAAAATGTTACGGAGAGATAGAGATTCTTTTATATTTGCATTGGTAATATTCACACTATATAGCAATCTGCAAACGCACTTTTTTATTCAAAGTTCAAATTAAAGATGAAACTTGCACATATATTTCCAAGGGTGGAAAATGATAAAAGATCCAAGAAATATTTGAGAATAAATTATATTATTCTCTTTTTAATCATCAAATCATGGAAATACACAAAACGATTTTTCTCATTTCTTTTTCTGTATAGAAATAAGTTACCCGATATCCGTGACCTAATGTAGCACCGTACATTTAAATATAGTTCTTACACGGAAAGAAAACTAATTTATTTTCCCGAGTTTCCTGCTTTTTCCTCGTATTGCATTTCCAAATGTTTGGCAAATGCAACGATAGCAAAGAAAAATGCCCTCATCCGTAATATGAAGAAACATGAAGTAATTAAAAAAAATGTATGCTTCAAGAAATGAAAAATTATATTCAATGAAAGCAAACATATGTCGTGATAATATTCAGTGAAAAACATTAATATCAAAATTCGCAGTAATTTTCTTTTGAAATCGGTTGGTGTTTGAACCCTGTGATTATTTTTCGACTTTTAACTGAAGTAATTCTTTTAAATTTAATGATTCAAAATTAATCTAATTTTGCAGGCAAATTAAGCAAAGATGAGTTGTTTACAACAACGTTCTTATACATTATTTGCTTAATTTCTTTATAAAATACCTAACTATAGTTAAGTTTTGAGAATGTATTATAAACCTTTTCAAAAAAATGTTTACTAGAATTTGAGACCATATCTTACACTACATTCTTTGCTTACAAAACTTATTATCGCCCTCTATAACGAAAATAATTAGAATGATTTCTAGGTTGTTTTTTTTCTTCAGAATAACGCTCCTTCTTAAAAGTATCGCTAATTTCTAACTAAAATACAATCCCATACTAGCATGAAAAAACACAATGAGTTGCCAGAAGTAAATCTTTGGAGATTAAATGGCCTTTTATTTGGTATTTTCATTCACATCGTGAATATTGGTGGCGTTTTATTTTAGTTAATCTCTTATACATAACTGGATATGAATGACTTCTATAGAATTGCTAATTAGTAGAGTGCTAGAGACATTAAAGCTTTATTATTTAAATAGATTTAGATAGTGCACATGATACTTTTTCAACGGAGTAGAGTACCATCATATCATAGCGCATAACTTGCTCATTCAAACCCTCAAACGTATAGGCTAAACGAGGCAACCCTATATTCTCTCATAATAAATGAGATATGAAGTCCGATATCTGATTCAATTCTTCTTTCTCTCATTTCTCTAGCTGCGGTAGCCAGGTGATCAGTTTTCGTCTTTGGGACCAAAGGTTTCCAGATTCGATAGCCGATTCCCTCAAAGATCCACCGCGTAAGCTGGTCTGATTCAAATGAAATCCGTCAGAGCCGAATCTCCTCCCGCTGGTGTGATGTAGTAGCTTGGAGAGATGGGGCAGGTGGGGGGGGTTAGCTCGTGTGCCGTCTTCATTATCTGACTGCGATTCAAAAT
>JAPMOR010012245.1:3965-23595 GCA_026543865.1 Argiope aurantia | reverse complement strand
TAAATCGGCTAATGGATTCCGCTTTTATGTCAAATGACATTTGAACTAAAGAAGGTAATGATGCCTGATTTCTATATAATTGTTTGTACTAGCTTGTTTTGATAAAGCGAAAAGTTCATCCTTTTAGCTTTAAGGATTTATTATAAGAGGATCAAGGCAATTTCGTGCTCAACAAATGACATCATTAACTAACGATGTTGCTTATCAATAATTTTTACTTGCGAAGCCCATTTAGCTATTCGAGTGCAGTATTTAATTAGATTCATGGGAAATTCTTCAAAAATTATTGAAATTAGAAAATTGTATTCAATATTTACGAATTTTTTTAATTGTAAGTTGATCTTTTATAATAAAAATAATTTTGACAGATGATTGTTTCATTCAAACAAATTCGGTTTCTTTCACCACTTAGCAAATTTGAGATTCTTGATTTCAAATTGAAATAAAAATATTTAGTTCAAAAACTGACACTTCTCCTAGTGAAATAAATCCTAATATAATAAAAAATTTCTGTTATCTCTAACTTAGGTAAAATAATTTGATTATGGAAATTATATTCAAATCAAAATATGTAAAATTTTCAAAGTCACACTTATTACCAACAATACATTTTAGGTACAAAACATACATTTAGGTAAGATCAATTATACATTTTAAATCTGTATGAGAATTGTGAATCGTTATCCGAAATTATTAATTATGAGCATTACTAGAAACTTGCCGGCGTCTTGGCATAGGGGAAGCGCGTCTTCCACGTAATTTGGACGTCCTGGTTTGGGTATGGTTGTTCTTTACCCTGTGTTCTATCTAAGAGGTGTGTGAAATAGGCCCCCTATCAAAAGGGGTTGTGCAAGCGAGTGTGTGAGTGTCATCTTCATATGAGCTAAAGTCAGATTTCTGCCTTCGGGTGCTCAGGGGTTCTTACCTTCTAAAACTACTACACCCCTATTTCCCCGATCTCCTGGACATTGTTTGAATTGGAATTCAATTCAAGGGGGATAAGCAATAACAGCACTAAAAACTTCGAATTATGAGCTAATGATAAAGGCATCATCTAAAACAAAACTACTCATTCATTCTCCCAAATAATTTATCTTTCATAAACACTGGCACGAAACATAAGTTATAACACTAAACATATTTTTTTAGAATGATTTTCAACTATGAACATGAATTTATTTTGTTATGTCTGAAATATTTTCAAAATGTTATCTTGCCTATTTCTACAAAATTAACTTAATAAGATCATAAATATATGTGATATGAGGTGCAGTATAAGACGATCTGATAGAAAACAATTACTTAGGAATATGCAAAAAATAAAAAAATAAAAATAAAAAAGATGTATAGCCATTCCCAAATGCAAATTTTGCAGAAATTTTACATACTATGTATTAGATTGTTTAGGAGTGCATAAGGTAATAATATACTATATTCAAAAAGAATAACACCTTGAAACTCCTGAAGAGAATCTGATATATGCTGCATTATTAGAAATCAGTGCTGCAGTTTGCCCTGCATATGCTCTATCGGATTTAAATCTGATGAAAATATGCCATAATCTGAATTTCTTCGTTTAAGATAATCAGTCAATAGTGTTGCTGAATGTGAACGCACATTATCTTTCTCTATTAGAAAATTATGACCGATTGCGCACCTAGTTAACTGATTAGAGCATTAACAATGTGAGCATAAAATGAAACGATGCCCCTTTTAGAAAAAAATGTTTTAAAGCACGAAGCATCTAATGCTGATATTCAAAACTAAAATTTACACAAATATATCCTATATTTTAAAATATATTATGATCGCTTTCAGGATTGTTTACGTTGGTGTAGTGATTAGTTTAATTTAGTTATATTAACGACCCGTTTAAAAGCAACACTAGGGCTATTTGGGTACGGACCTCGTAATTTTGAACCACGGTCAGATGACGAGGATTACCCGTTAGATGGCACCTGCTCTCGAAACTTCCGCACCGCACCAGCTTGAAGACGTTTGACTGTGACGGATTTAACGTGCAGCAGATACGATGTCGATGTAATGATTTACCTTGCAGATTAAACTGTTTGATCTATATGTTTCTGGTTACATTATACAGCAAGTTGCTGCTGATTAAAGCAATGAAACTAAAGTGTTTGCGAATATTTTATTTAAAAGACATCCATTGTACTTGAAGATATTTTCGTAGTTTAGACCTGTGCCTTGTTGTTTTTCAGGCCGAAGGCATTTCTTAGCAGTATCCACTGCAAAATTCGAAAAAAATTTGAAACACGAAGCTTCAACTCTGACAAATAAAAAGTATTTATTTCTCAATTTAAAAAAAATGTCCACTCTTTTTCAGAGAAAAAAAGAATGGGTTTTTACAACATGTAACAGTGCAATTATGTCATTTTATTATGTTCTTAGATTTTCTTAAGGTTTGGAGGTTTTTTTTTTTTTTTTTTTTTTTACGATATGCAATGAGAAATTAAAATCCCTTTAAAGGACTTGAAGGACTCAGTGAAACAACACTAAAATAAAAAAAAAACACCTTAATGCCAATATACATATGATGAAGGTGTTACATTAAATATAGGGATTATCTTTCATATTTCATATTTCTTTCACATTTTCATATAAGGATTCTCAACATTGTTTTTCAATGATCAATAATTTTGAGTATTCTTTTTAATTTCATCCTTAAAAAAGAGCAACACATTGTATTTTAGATATTTGTATTTAATATTAAGGAACAGTTTTAACTAAAAACTGAAAGAATATTGTCGTTCATGAAATGAAAATTTATTTTGTTCATGAAGAAAAAAATGGTGAATAGATGTGAAAATTGTATCGACAAAAGGATTTTTTGTTTTGTCTCAATTAAAGCTTAACTACATAATGGAAAAAGGAAATCATAATTTTTTGAACTACTTGGAATGCTTTCTTAAAAATGTTATTAATGATTACAATGCACTTGTATAGAAATAAAATCTTTCTTTTCTTTTAAAAAATAAGAAGAAATTTTTAACCTCTTATATAATCATTTTTTTCTCAGAAAAAAGAGTTTTATGGCGGAATTATTTTTGACTTAATAATTAAATAGTGAATGAATACAGAGAGGATATTAAATGGAAATTATACATTTAAAACATTTTTTCAGAGCTATTTGCAATATATTGAATAGAAAATTAATCCTATATAAATATTGCAATTTTTAATCTTATTAAAGATTATAAAAAAGATAGAAATAAACTTTCAAACTAATTAATTTAGTTTGAAATTATTACCATAGGACATTTTAAAGTATCAAACTGTTCAGTTCAGAGTTAATAATGAACAATTGCCAAAAACTGTATGGAAAGTATCTGTCACAAATATGTGTAATAAGATAAGACGGAAATTTCACATAAAAAAAGTTACCAAAGTCACCTTTTCACGCTGATCAAGATAGATGAGATTTTACTTTCCCATACAGAGATTGAAACGAAACACTTTCTGCCTTTCTCTCGAAATAATTTATTTTCTATTTTTGAAATTCGCTACGTTATTTCATTTTTTTTTTTTTTTTTTTTTTTTTTTTGCGTGTGTGTGTGTTGCTTCAATTTACCTTGAAATAAGTAATTTTTAACTTGAAGTGATTGTTTTTAGCCTTTGTAATAAATATCTCGATGAAATATTCACTTTTACAGAAAAAAAAACACTTTCTATATAAAATCTAATGGATACAAGCAAATGACTTTGTTGCTAAAATGCAGATTTGATAAAATGTTCATATTATAAACAGCAGCCAAAAAATGTCTGAAAAGTATCTGTCACACATATATGTGTCATCAGAGAAGATGAAAATTTCACATAAATAAAGTAGCAAAAGTCATCTTTTCACGCTGTATTAGACAAGAAAAGGAGATTCCTCAAATATTTTCTTGTGGTTTGAAAAATAATGTAATAAAAATTTCAATGTCAAAACATTAAGAAAAAAAAAAGGATTATTTCGAGGAAATTTTAAAATTCTTGATCTTTCAGATCAAAAACCTTTTCCAATAATGAAAAACTATTGAAAGCAAAGATGAGAAAATGGTTGAAAGCGACAGTCAAATTAATGAGAGCTGCTTAATCATTTTTTAACTAAATACTTGTTAATTTGTTTTCATATTAAGGTTTCCCCTTGCACTTTTATCATTTTATTACACTAATGTGACCACTTAATTAAACTTAGCCAATAATTTCTTAAGATAATAATATTTCAAAGCTGCTCTAATGGACTCTCAAGTAATTTCATAAATTCTTCCATGGTCATTTAATTTGACCACACATTCAATTAAGTAGTCGAATTCACTAAATGTTCACTTTGTAATATGAAAGTTTCCAGTAGGCAGTAAAAACAGAATTTGAATGCCTCAATGAAGAAAATATCAGAAAAAGAAAGTGATTTAAAGTTCATCAAATGAACTATTAGGGAAGGTATGAAATTCAAAATAAGGTAAAATTCGCATCGATAGGTATGACTGGAAACTCAACCGGGTGAGTTAAAACATCTATTCTCCCGTTTTACTATTGAATTTCAATGTCTTACATCTCACATTTCAACAACGGATTCAGAGAATGCAACATTTTTATGAATGCTTAGAATGTGAACATGCTAGTCTCGTCTGAAGAATCTACATCACCGTTGCAAATGTTACCAGAATATGAGGTATTTTATAAAGGCGCCGGTAATATAGATGCCGCCGCTATGAAGCGACTATAACTATCAATATTAAGAACTTTAAACTGTTGTTGTGTCATTAGAAATGTGCATTTATTTCCCAAATATAAATTATCGCTACATAACGAGTTTCTAAAATTACCTATCTGACAATTCTCAATCGTATACAGCTCTTTTTTTTTTTTTTTTTTTTTGCTGTGTTCGATAGATGTTACGTGCTTTTTTTGTTCTCTCTACTTTCCCTAACAGTCTGTATGCTGAATTTCAAACCACACTTATATAGAATTTTCAATGAGGAAAAATCATTTTGAAGCACTGACAATCAGAATTTAATTTTGTTCTCTAAATGTCGAGCTAAGCTAAATAATTACAATGTGACAGTCCCGTATTGTATGATATTATCTTAATGATTTTTTTTTCAAATTTCTGCTTAGCCGCTATTGTTAAATGGTAAGGCTTTAGCTGCTGAGATTTAAGACTCAGCTTCGAAATTCATTCCTCCTGTATGCGGGCTTTACGCATTTTAAATAAGACTTGACGTCGAAATACAATTTCGTTCGTAAGGCGTGGATGTTAGGAGGTGGGTGCGAAGCCAAGTGTCCTCCGCGTCGTCTCATCGATGTTGAAAATTATGATGTCCTTGCCAAATTAACTGTAGTGTTGCTTTTAAGAGACCGTTAAGAGAATGAAATTCACAAAACCATATCAAACAAGGAAAAGTGTTTTTACGTTTCATAATCTTAAAAGTAATCAATTTTATCTCGAACCATAAGTTCTGTAACATAATAAATTCAATAAAAAATTTCTTCACTGTAAAAATAATATCAGTCAATTTATTGCAAATGGTCAACGCAACATTTTAACTGTTTCAACCAAATGGAAAATTGACAAGACTATTTTTATTCACTTGCAATTCTACACTCTTTTAATTTTTCTTTTTCCGTGATTGAATAATATATGAAAACGAAACATACATTGTCATTATTCTCATAATATGATATAATTAATACAATTTGGTATTTTGGAAGAAATTTTTAAATTTCTTCCAGCTTTTAAATTTGTAATTCCAATCAATGCAAAAATTTTAAAATTATCACATTTATAACAAGAAATGCAGTTTCTGTTTCAAATGTTGCAGTATTATTAAAAGATTTCCAATAAACCACAGGATAAGGAGAATATACAAGAACAAATTATTTTTGTTTTATATAATTTCCTTTGCATATAATTTACCAACGCAATATTATTGTTTCGAGAATTCTTAGATCTTAAATAAACCGCTTAAATAACTAACGAGATGATTAAAGAGTAAGAAAGAAAGCCGATAATAACATCGATATGCATCGATATATCGATGATAAGTCGATATAAGTAAATTATTTTCTATTTGCTAATACTTACTTTTCACTGTATGACATATTTTTTAAAACTAATTGTCTAATGTTTATTTCGTTAATATTAAAAAAAAATTATTCTTTATAAATTATATCTTAAATATCATCGGGAATATAAAGTGAAAATGCTATTACATTTAAACTGTGACAACATTTCGGAATAATGGAAAAGATTTATATTTATGACAAGAAATATTTGCTCACTTTTTAAAAGATATGTTGAGATTCCATCTCTTTATGATTATCAACAGTTATGGGTGCAGAAAACTGTGGTCGAATATAATTTCATGAAAAGAAAAGTTTATTTCCATTATTAACAATATTCTTCGAATGTTTTATATTTTTAATAAACTATTAACATTTTTAATGGAAATCTATTAATTTAACATTAGAAATGTAAATTTTCTCAAAGCCCAGTCTGTTCTTGAAAAATTCATTGTTTAATTTTTTTAAAAGGCTTTCGGTTATTATAGAGGTTATATGAGATAGTATATAACTATCTTTTATCTCAGGAACATGTTTTCCTCAGTTCGTCACTAATTATACACTGGTGTGCAAAACTTAAGCAACAGGTATGTTTTTTGCCATAACTTCACGAGAAATCATCTGAGAGACATGAAATTCAGAAATGAGATACAGCATTTTGTTCTGAAAGAATGACGAAAGCATAGTTGCGCAGAAATGAATACAATGCATACAGTATGCAATCAAACAAAAAAAGGCTTTATTGAACTCATAGTATCGTTACACATGATTGTCTGTCCAAAAGGAAGAACAGCAAGCAGATGTTCTTTAGTATGGGATATGCCCTCCCCTTACTGCAATGGTTGCTTCGCACCGTCTCCCCATACTCAGCACCAGATTGTCCAACAGTTCTTGAGGTAAGAGTGCTCATTCCTCAATCAGCATCTGTTTAAGTTGTCGGATGTTCCCAGGAGAATGTAATCGTGCCGCAAGGCGTCTCCCCAAAGCATCACACACATGTTCTATCGGATTTAAATCAGGGGAGCACGCCGGCCAATCCATTCGAGTGATATCTTCACTTTCCAGGAGCTCCTCAACAGCATGAGTTCTGTGTGGCCGTGCATTGTCATCCATAAAAGAGAAGTCTGATCCAATGGCACCTCGGAACAGACGCACATGGGGAAGGATCACCTCCTGATAATAGCGATCTCCAGTTACAGAACCTCTGTCGAAAACGTGGAGCTCAGTCCACCCGTTCATCATAATGCCTCCCCAGACGACAACTCCAGGACCACGGAAACGGTCTCTTTCCGTGATGTTACAAGCGATTCCCAACGCCAGTTGATTTGGAGAGAGGTCGGGACACGGTTTCATCCCAGTAACATCACGGAAAGAGACCGTTTCGGTGGTCCTGGAGTTGTCGTCTGGGTAGGCATTATGATGAAAGGGCGGACTGAGCTCCACGATTCCGACTGAGGTTCTGTAACTGGAGATCGCTATTGTTAGGAGGTGATCCTTCCCCATGCGCGTCTGTTACGAGGTGCCATTGGACCAGACTTCGTTTTTATGGATGACAATGCACGGCCACACAGGACTCATGCTGTTGAGGAGCTCCTGAAATGTGAAGATATCACTCGAATGGATTAGCCGGCGTGTTCCCCTGATATAAATCCGATAGAACATGTGTGGAATGCTTTGGGGAGACGCCTTGGGGCACTATTACATCCTTCTGAGAACAACCGACAACTTAAACAGATGCTGATTGAGGAATGGGCACTCTTACCTCAAGAACTGTTGGAAAATCTGGTGCTGAGTATGGGGAGACGGTGCGAAGCAACCATTACAGTAAGGGGAGGGCATATCCCATACTAAGGAACATCTTGCTGTTCTTCCTCTTGGATAGATAATCATGTGTAACGATACTAATCAATAAAGCCTTTTTTTGTTTGATTGCATACTGTATGCATTGTATTGATTTCTACGCAACTAAGATTTCGTCATTCTTTCAGAACAAAATGCTGTATCTCATTTCTGAATTTCATGTCTCTCAGATGATTTCTCGTGAAGTTATGGCACAAAAACATACCTGTTTCTTAAGTTTTGCACACCAGTGTAGAATGGGAGTTTCTATTGGAAGAACATTGTCATAGATATAAAATACGTATTGGGAATATTAAATTGATCCCTGTGTTCCCTATTTTTCGAAGTAACTTTACAAAATTTATTACGAGATATAAATATTTTCTCAATGTGTTCGAAAATCGATATTTATTAGCAATAAGATATCCTTCGATACTAACTTGTTTCTTTTGAATATATCGATTAATATTCTTTCTGTGTATAAATGAGAAATTTTTATCAATGATTTAATATTCCTGCAATAGATTTTCGGTGAGATTAAAATTTGAAAAAGCTTGCTCACAGTTTTGATTATAGAAAAAATAGATTTATTTTTAACTGGAAGTAAATATTATACATATAATCAAGAAGAGAGATAAAATTGGAAAAGTGGTGTGCAGATATTCTTTTTTTTCTGTTGCTCAGAAAGTATAAACGCTAATTTCTATCAAATAATTATTTTATTTGTCATGGATATTGCTTGACACTTTTAGGTAAGAGGTAACAGATTTTTAATTATTATTTTAATTGCTCTTATCAAATGGGGATTATCAAAGTGATCCAAACCAAAGTTCCTTAATACACTGGTGTAAGAAATTAAGACAATTTTCATATTTGATCTACGATCTCCAGAACTACTGGACAGATTTTACACTGGTGTGAGCATAGGTTGATATAATGCAAACAAAATAAACATTCAACAGTTATAATAGACACACATGTTTGTGCGCAACACTCATGGAAATCTGAAGGTCTGAAATAGCGGTTGCAGAATACACAAAAAAAATGGGTATGGTCCCCTCTTACACGCCTTGCAACATGATGTCATACTGGAAATAAGGCAGTTTATCAGTGTATGTGGTAATTGGTCCCACTCATTCACCAACGCCGTTTTGAGTTCCTAGATGGTTCTCGGAGGGGGTTGCGAGTTGCAATTGCCCTCCCCAGAGCGTCCCAGACAGACATACTCTATAGAGTTGAGGTCTGGAGACCTGGCTGAGCAATCCATCCGGCGAATATTCACACTCTCGAGAAATTCGTCGACCAGAAGAGCTCTATGTGGCCTCGCGTTATCGTCCATTAAGATGAACTGGGGCCCACTGCACCCCAGAAAAGGCGAACATAGGGCTACAATACCTTATCTCTATACTTCACACCAGTCACAGAGCCTCTGCCAAAGACGTGGAGAGGTTTGCGGCCATCTAACATGATGCCTGCCCAGACCATTACACCGCCACAGCCATAACTGTCAATTTCGCGGACATTGGAGAGTAGGTAGCGGGTCCCTGACTCTCTCCATATGAAAGTACGGCGAGAATCGGTGTTTAGGCTAAAACCGGACTCGTCGGTGAACAGAACGGTCCCCCATTGCTCCATACTCCAATCAATATGTTGCATGCACCATGCTATTCGGTCTCTCTTGTTCGTAGACGTGAACGGGAAGCAAACAGCCAGTCTTCTGGCAAACAGTCCTCTCTCATTCAGTCTCTTGGAACAAGTCACCCTTGATACACGGGTTCTTGTGGCTGCATACAGGTCTCTAGAGAGCTGAGAAGCTGCAGCCTCTCTGTTAAGTCTCGCTAAAATGGACAAATGGCGATCTTCTCTGGCCGTCGTGGCTCTTTGATGACCTTGCCCAGGCTTCCTCTCGATGGATCCAGTATCCTGGAACTGTTTCCATAGGTTACACACGACGATGGGCGTTAAATGAAACTCTCTGCATATCTGGACTTGCGATTAGCCTGCCTCTAACCTGCCCACAATTCGCTACCTCATTCCATCATCTAAACGTTGGTGGTTACTCGTTTTTACTGTTTCCGATGTGAATTTCACCAATTGCTGCAAGATAACACCAAGAAATTCGCCGATGTGTGTTAGCAAACGAAATTCGTCTTACCCTCCACGCGCTTATAAAGCCTGTTTTTCTGCTGGCTCCATCTACACACACGTGTACGCTTACGTATTAGCCGTACAAATTTGCATTTTTATCTAGAAGCAGTGGTTTTTCCTTCAGTTCAGTTCTTTTCATGTAATTCGATAAAATATGCAAATTCTCTTAATTTCTTACACTAGTGTATATTCCTTTTCCTTCCTTCAGGGGACTGCAGTTGCTTAATGATAAGGTTTCGGCTTCAAGCTAAAGGAGATCAGGCTCTGAATCATTTATAAAAAAATTTTTAATTTTCCATTTTTCCTCAATGTTCCAATTTAGTACATATTAACTAAAATTCTTAAAAATTATAAAAGAGGACTCCAGTAGTTTGGCTGTAAGACCTCTGGTTCAGGGATGGAGGAGTATAAGTTCAAAACCCGATTCTACAGAAGTATGAACATATCTGGGGCACGTTAAATTTCTTGTGACTAAATTTCCTTGCTTTGTAGCGGATGCTTGGAGACACGGCCATTGTTATCTGTCCACGGCTCCAAGTTAAGTTTGCTTCAAAACAGAATGTTAATGTAACTAAATTAAACTAAAAAAGATAAATCCTAAGAAAATTTGATAAATTATTAGAGAATGGTAAAGTTAAAAAACTAAATGTAATTATCATTTAATGTTTGACAATTACTCAAGAATTGAATTGGCTTAGCCAAAATTGATATCTTATAAGAATCTTTTTATTTATATCTTTTATCATAAACTTCAGAAAATTAGCATAGTTGTTTATCTCATCTGCCTAAAGGTTAAGAATTTAGCTTTTTTATTAAGATAGATCCAAAACGTTTTGATAGTGAAAAGTGTCTTCATTCGTCTTTTAATTTAAATATTCATTCAAAATCCTGCAATATTCTATAAACATATTTATCAGTACAACTTATTTGAAAATAAATTCTTAATTTGTTCTTAAGTTTAATGGCTAGAGAGCATAAAATGAAACCACTTAGCCGAAGATTTAATTAAATTATATTTTAAATACTTTTAAAGCATTCGTTTCGGATAGGAGAAGAAAATAAATTGACAGAATTGAATTCCTAAATTTAATAGATAGAACGCATAAAATGAGATCATAGGGTCCAAGATTTAATTAAATTATATTTTGAATACTGTTAAAGCTTTCTATTGGGATAAGGGATGCAATAAAACGAAGAAAGGTAACTTCGGATTAATCATATGTAACCCGATAGATATCTCATACTGCTTAATGAATGGCATTTTTGACCAAGCGAATGCAGAAATGATTAAGTTACATAAACGAAATCATTTATTTTATAATAAGACATTACAAACAATCTTTCCTGCTGTATATTATTTGTTAAGATCATATTTGAAACACTCAATTAACATGCTATGTTTTATAAGAAATCATTTACTCTCTGTAGACTCCTAAGTAGTAGATAAATTTACGCTCTACGAGATTTTCTATTATAACGCTATTTATATACTATGATTTTTTTATCCGCTTTATTTGGAAATATATTGTAGATTTTCTTGTTTTAATGAGATATTTTTTTTTACTTTCTCCTTTATGAAGTATTCAAAGAGAAAAAGTAGTAATCGCCTAAAAATTCGATTTCAAGGTTTGACATATCTTCACCTTTCAGACCTAAGCCCGAAATAGATTTCTCGAATTATGACCGTCTGTCTCTGAATACGATAACTCAAAAAACTCTTTGGGCTAGGCTAATGAAATCTGGTTTGTTGTCTCTACTCGACATTTGCAGATTTCCATCAAATTTTGAATGAAATTCATTCAGAAAAAGTCTATCTGTCCGGCAGTCCGAATATCATTTAATACTATTTCTATAAAACGAAGATAGCTAGGATAGATAGAATTTAATACATAGATTTAACATCTGAAGTGTAGATATTTATCACATTTGGAACTAAATCCATTAAAGTATTGCCCATCTATCAGTCTGTACTTTCGAATGTATGTTAATGTGATAACTCAAAAATGCAATGACAAATATATAGAATTTTGGCATATGATTTATGACTACAATTGATGTTCTATGTCAAAATTTAATTATATTCGTTAAGAAAAGAGTTGCCTAAAACACACATTCGGTGTTCCGTTACTTTTATATTTACCATTTAACTGTTGCCGGCGATGAATTGCCAAAACAATTCGCCGAAAATCGCACCCTAATGGGGTGTTTTGTAAGTATATTTTGCCAATGACATACGATTAATAATACACAAGTGCGTCTATTTGGGAGTAAGTAAAACAACTCTCGTTGGTTGCTTTCATTATTTTGTATGAAGTTCAGTTGTCATTGTCAAATGACCAAGTATCATCTTTATTGGAAGGCAGTAAGTTTATATCTCCGCTCATTGTGTGTGAAGATCTATAATGGGTTATAAAAACTTCTATCTGAGACCTCTAGCAACTGTACACTAATCTGTATTCACGTATGTGAGATTCGCACCACTATTTTAAACTCTGGGCAATAAAGTAGTTGAAAAATAAGTTTTCCTTAGGAAAAAAAATTGAAGTTTCGCTAATGACATTCTGATATATAGCTTTCTATTATAAAATCTAAATTCTAATGCTGTTGATGGATATTGCAGAGGAAATGTAAAGTGGTCAGTTCTTTCAATTAGGCATAAGTTTAACAAAAACATTTACTGCTGTTATGTTTTATAAAAAGAGGATGAGGTTCTTTTTTTACAAGGGGAAGATGATTTTCCATTATTCCGAAATCCCAGAGCGTGATGTGAATGAAACTTTTTATTTTTATTTATACAGGTAATGATGCTATAATACATAATTTAGAATTAATAATATTTTTTCATTCCTTTTCTTAAATAATAATTTTCAGAGTAACGATTATTAATCATCCATTAAACAATAAGTAAATAAACAAAGAGAATTTATGTAAAATTCTAATAAATGCTTCATAAATATGTAAATAATGACAACTTCTTAATATATAATAAACAATAATCACACCAATTAAGGAAGAATTTAATAAAAAAATAAATAATAATTTAATAACAAAGCATTAAATGGGAAGCTTAAAAAATCCCGCTAAAAAAACTCTCTTATTCAACCTGTTCCAGTCTAGGCAGCATGAGTCTACTAATCTACTCAATTCATAGAATGTAGACCTTCTTTCTTTATTAGAATGCCCCTTTTTTCCTGCATTTTTAGGTTCTCATATGCTAAGTATGAAAGGTATAGTAACCGTCTAGAAATTCGACTTCGAGAGTTCCATGTTTCAGACCTTCTTGAGTTCGAAATCGAATTTTTGGAATTGTGTCTCTCAGTCCACTAAATAAACGTGGACATAATAACTTAAAAACTTTTTGAGCTAGATAAATGAAATTCGGTGTGTGATCTAATGCAAAGTTTGGAGATTTCCATAAAATTTTGATGAACCTTCTGTCCTCAGAAGGTTTGTCTATTTATGTTTGTGCAATTAAGCACGAAAGTCACAAAGCGTAAGGAGCTAGATAAATAAAATTTGATGCCCTGTTTTAACCTCTAAACTTCAGATACATATCAGATTTTAAGAACACATATAAAATTTTAGGATTGACTGTCGATCGATCTGTATATTCGCATGCATGCAAACGCAATGCTTAAAAAAAAAGGAAAGAAGAAGAAACAACTTAACTGAAGGAATTGCAACACGTGGTGTTGCGGGTAAAATTGCACTTTAGATTCAATCGGCATTCAAAATGCATACTCGATTTTCTTCAATATACAACGAAAGTGCAAAACGTTCATGCGTGGGACTCTGAAAATAAAAATCTGAATACCTTGCTCAAGGTTCACAGTTTTCTTTCGTGAGGAGACCGGATAAAACCTTTATTAGGAAGTATATCATAAAGTTTCGAAGAAAAAACTTCAGTTAGTTATTTATAAGTAATCTCTTTGTACAAAAATTTGAATGAGCTATTCATGTCAGAATAAGGTGCAAAGCATCTATAAAGAAAATTCCAGAGCTCAGAAATTACTTTTAAATCTTTTAGATTCATCTACTCGTTAATTGGTTAGCTACAGCATCTTCAATTATTTATTTTAACTCGTGTGGCTTATACACTTTTTACAAGCGCCTCTACTAAAATTTCTTCTTACAAATTGCAAATAAAACTATTAGAAAACCTATAAAGAAGAAAACAAATTCTGGTTCGGATTAGATTTTATGACTTCATAAATCTAATCCTTCATAAAGGGCTTTAGTATTTAATACTGCATCTAGACCAGTATAAAACGCTTCTAAAATTCGCCAAGTTTAGCGTAAGCTCAAATAGAAAGCAAGTAATCTTCTGACCTGAATTGGAGGGGGTGTAAAACATCCTTGGACAATATTTTATTCTCTAATAATTCTCGAATAATAGACAGAATCTATTTTCAGCAGCCAAAAAATATGGTTTAACATTTTTATGATAATATTTAATCTTGCAATATTATAGAGTATCGATCTGGAGCAACTTGGAGTTATAAAATAAGAGCAGTTTGATTAAATGAAAATTCTAATCAAATTTAATGCCACAGTTCATTAAAATCAATAGGATGATCTACCCGAAACTTTTTAGCGTACTACTTAATATAGATGTTATCCCCATCCCTCATATAAAAATTGTGAACTTGAATGAAGCTGTGAAAGCAAAAAATTGTCACATTTTTATTCTTAAATCCTTCATTTGAATATTTGTGCTTCATAATGTAGTGATGAAAAACGGATGTACATTTTGGACGCATTTTTAATAAATCGAAATCACACTTTTGGTACAAAAGTGCATTTTTTGTAAATAGATCACATGCCGAATTTCCTTCATCTGCATTTCTGAGTTATCGCGTTTAGATGCATGAGAATACACAAAACAACAGACGGTGAGCCCTTTGACGTATTGGATACAAAATTTCATAAGTATCTACAATTTATAGGCAAAAACTGTGTTCTAAATTTAATTTATTTAAGTCATTGAGTTTTTTAATTTATCGTGTTTGCCTACATGCAGCAATACAGATAGACAGACGATCAACTAATTGATAGATTTAGTTCAAAATTTAATTCTGATTTACAATTTTAGATTATATAATCAGTGAACCTAATTTTATTCTTTTAACTTTTAGATACAGTGTTGACTTACATTGGGACAGACAGACGCAGTCTTTGTGAATTGATTTCGATGAAAAGACTACAAATTTGATATAAAGACAGCATACAAAATTTCATTTTTCTAGTTCAAGACTTTGTTCAACTATAGTTTCACAGACAAATAAGCAGATGCTATTATAAAATTGAGCTTTCTGGATTCTGAGAGGTCTGAAAGTTGGAAATTCGTCAAAATCTCTAGATTACGTTTGATGGTGATTGCAACACTTTTTCTTTGTATATTTCGTATAAAAAAATAATATATTTCCAATATTTGTTAAGTATTGTCAAGAAAATAGACAAGCTTCATTAAATTGCAAACAGTGTATATAATAGCTTGTAAAGAAGCTTAAATATTTAACCTTTTGACTCCTGAAAGTAGTCAAAAACCTACTTGTTACGGCCAAGTTGGGCAGGTGTTATGAGGGTTAAATATATATTCATCTGTTGGCTAACTTTTATTCTATTAAATATTCTTCATACATTGTGCCCCAATCAATTCTGAAACCTATCAAATCTCGTCATTTTATACAGTATTTTCTATATATATATATATATATATATATAAATATTTTCTGTATATGTTTTTCAGAAGTTCTTCAAAAAGGCTTAACGAACTGTATTTGAACAACTGCGGCGTAAAAAAAAAATATTTTTGAACTCCCGTTTTACCGTAATGATTCTGTTAGATGGACATTTAGAGTACCTTCCAGAAATTGAAAGAGAACCAATACCTATTTTGTACCAATTTATACCAATATTTACCAATTAATATGAAACTTACAGATTATGTGACAAAGTATTATTGAAATGCTGCATTGAAGTTTTAAAAGGATTCATTAAATATTTAAGACAATATCAGCATTTTTGGCAAAAAATAAAATAAATAAAAACATTGCGCATGCGTGAAATATAAATTTTCTTTCTTTACATATCCAATTTCAAAGTCAGATTTATAAGGCAGTTTATATCAAAATTTCAGATGAATGCTGTTAAGATTTTTTTTAAAAATGATTGCGACTTTGCAGTGAACTTAATTTCAGTTGCTCTCCAAAAAAAAGTTGAAAGACGAAGAATTTTCCATAAATTGACTTTAAAAATTACTAATGACTCTTCAACTAATTTTATTGAGTTCTATAAAAAATTCGAAATATAGTAAATATCTTTCAAATTTATAAATTAAATAAGCAACATAAATCACAATGAATTAGACATCAAAAATATATTTTTATTATTTGTGATGAGTAGTTTACTGCAAAATATATTACACCCTTAATTAATAACTTTAAAAAGTATTTAAAATATTTCTAATCCCTAATCGACCTCAACTTAATTGTTTGAAGATTCGGGTTTAAAAAGTACGAATTCGAAAAAGAAAAAAAAAACTTTTATCTTAGCTTCTCTTAGAGAGCAATTGGAATTTCAATTCACTACAATGTAATGGAATTCACTACAATAGAAATTCAATTCACTACTTTAAATCTTACGGGTATTCAATAAACATTTTAATGTAAACTGCTCTAAATATCTGGCTTCGAAGTTATAATAAAAATGGTATATTTCTAGCATGTTCAGTTAAAATTTATTTACCGAAATATTCATATTTTCTTGAATATTTTGATAATTCGCTTAATTTTTCAATATAGTATTCAAACAATGATTTATCACATCATTAATAAATTTCACATTATTTGGTTGAAAATTCTAAATTTTGGAAATAAACAAAATGCAGAAAAATTTGCAATGTTCTAAAGCTTTTATGTCTACCCAAATACGAGTACTATTTTTACGAAAATGTAGATAAGTTTTTATAAAAGCAATGAAAAAAATCATTGAGGAAAATTTGAAAATACTATCAGATTTCTAATAAATGTACGGGTCGATAAATACCTATGCATCAGGATCTTTACGGTAAAACGTAAGTTAGCATAATTTTTACATGGAAAATTCGTCAAACAAATACAAAAACAAACTGCTAAAATACAAAAAAAAAAAAAATCGCCAAAGATTTCTGGAGAACTTCGGAAAGAATGCATAAATCTTCATGTGTCTGATAGTTTTGATTGACTGTGTGTGTGTGTGTGTCTGCTGTATATGTTTTTTTTTTGGGGGGGGGGGGTTGATTGGTTTGCATTTATTTAGCAGAGGAGCCGTCTTCCGCCAAACTGCGCCATTCATATGTTAAAACAGACCTTAAATTTTCTTTAAAAATTGTGTAAACGAATGGTAACAGGAAAACTAAATGAAATAGTTAAAATACGTTTAAAACAGTAGAAATTGTTTATGCTTTTAAAATGAAAAACAATTAAAAAAATTTAAGCAATTGGAAAAATAGATGCATGGTAAAAATTTTAAAATGTTTAGATGATGGTTCGCTTTCGATAAATCACTGAAAAATAAAAGTGAGGAATGAAAAAACTGGTTATAGTGAACATTAAAAATTGGGCATTTGATTAAAATATGAGGAATGTGCAAGTATAAGAGTGTGTGAGAGAGGGAGGAGGATGAAGACTGGTTGAATTGTCTTTTTTTTTTTTTTTTTTTTTTTTTTTTGGCACAAGAGCCATTTTTCGCCAAACTGCGCCATCCATATGTTAAAGCAAAGCTTAATTTTCTTTAAAAATTATGCAAATTAATGGTTAAAATTAAAACAAAATAAAATAGTTAAATAATAATACTTTGAAAACGGTAACAGAAGTTTCTGCATATAAATTAAAGATAAATTTGTTTGTTTTTACGTGTATATGAGTGCGCGCACCTGTATGTGTGTGTGAGAGAGAAGGGGGGCGGGGGTAATTGGTCTATCTTTATTTCGCACAAGAGCCATCTGTAGCTAAACTGCGCCATTCATTATGCAAAGCTACCCTTAGATTAAATATTAAAGCAAACTTTAAAATGAGATGAATGTGCAAGAAGTGTTTGTGGGGAGGGGGAGGCAACTGATTCATTGGGTTGCATTTATTTAGCAAAGAATCATTTTGGGCCAAACTGCGCTATTCATATGTTAAAGCAGACCTTATATTTTCTTTAAAAATTCAGTAAATACATTGTAACATGAAAACAAAATAAAATAATTAAACTAAGTTGGAAACAGTAGCAAATGGTTATGCAATTAAAATGAGGAAAAATTTAAATGATTCAAGCAGTTGAAGAAATTGAATGCATGGTAAAAAGGTGATTGTATGTAAAACATTTTACATTTTTGGTGTAGTTCTCTCCTAATAAAAAGTGACAGTTAAAGGTGAGGAATGAAGAAGCTGATTGCGACGAATGTTAAAAGTAGGGCATTTGATTAAAATGAGATGCATTTGCTAAAAGTGTGCGTATGTGTGTGTGAGGGGGGGGGGTAGCAAGTAAATTGGTTTACATTTATTTTACACAGGAGCCATCTTAGGCCAAACTGCGCCATTTATATGTCAAAGAACACCTTAAATTTTCTTTAAAGACTGTGTAAACGAATGTTTACAGAAAAAAAAATACTTAAAATACGTTTGAAACAGTAGCAAATGGTTATTTATAAATAATAAATTACAATTTAAAATATTTAAATAGTTGAGGAAAATAAATGCATGGTAAAAATTTAATATCATGTAATAATTTTAAAATGTTTGAATGGTGTGTTTCATCAAAAAAAATGAGAATTAAAAGTGATAAATGAAAACAACTGGTTACGGCGAACATTAAAAGTAGGGCATTCGATTAAAATATGAGAAATTTGCTAGTAAGGAAGTGTGTGAGAGAGAGGGAGGGGGGCGGCTATTTGTACCGTCTGTATTTTATATGGCACAAGAGAAATCTATGTTCAAATTGCGCCATTCATATATTAATGCCGCGTTTAATTATTCTTCAAAAATAATGCAAATTAATGATTAAAATTAAAAGAAAATAAAATAGTGAAAATACTTTGGAAACGGTAAAAACTGGTTATGCATTTCAATTCAGGAACACTCTGTTTGTTTGTTTGTTTGTTTGTTTGTGTGTGTGTGTGTGTGTGTGTGTGTGTGTGTGTGTGTGTGTGTGTGTGTGTGTGTGTGTGAGGGAAGGGGATTGATTGGTCAGTCTTAGGGCAAACTGCGCCATTCATAATGTTAAAGCAAATTTTAAATTTTCTTTAAAAAATTTAGTAAATGAAGGGATATATGAAAATAAAATAAAAAAGATAAAATACGTTGGAACCAGTAGCAATGTTTAAGCATTTAAAATTAGGAACAATTTAGAAGATTTAAAAAGTTGAAGAAATGAAATTCATGGTAAAAAGATAAAAAGCATGTAAAAATTTTAAAATGTTTCGATGGTGGTCGCTACAAATAAAAAGGCGCGAGTTAAATGTGATGAATGAAATAACAATTTACGACAAAAATTAAAAGTAGGGCATTCGATTAAAAGGAGATGAATTTCTAAAAAGTGTGTGTGTGTGTGT
>JAPMOR010012238.1:73252-92758 GCA_026543865.1 Argiope aurantia | reverse complement strand
AGGATCAATAGGTTGAGAAGGTGCCGGAAACAGCTCGATTAAAAAATGTTATTAACTTTTTGCCAAATAAATTTGTAAAACCTACAAATTCTTTAAACAATAAAATATTAGGAATATGATATATATTTTCATTCGATTGTTAAAAACATAATTGAATATTTAAAAAATTAATTATTTATTTATGATATATTGAAATATTATTTCTTTAACTGGTTATGTATACATTCCCCGTGAACAAGTCTACTAAAATAATTTAAATGTTTTGTTTAAAATTTATAAATTCTCTACAGTCCACCATAATAATTAAATGCTTTTTTCCTTTCTCTTTTACAAAGAATGTAGAAAGCATTATAGTCGTCAAAAAAATTCGAACTCGAGATTTTGACGAATCTCCAAGATTTAAATCTCCCTTTTAGAAAATGTCTGTCTGCTTGTCCCTCTAGCTCTAAAACGCTTTGAGCTAGAGGGATGAAATTTGGTACATGGTCTTCACACCAAATTTTGAGCGAAATTCGATCGTAAGCTGTCTGTCTATCCGGCAGTTCAAATATAACTTGATATCATCAAAACGAAGAGAGGAAGATGGATAAAATTCGGTATACAGATTCAATATCTTTAGTATTAACAGCTATGAAATTTTGAGTCAAATCTAACAAGGGGTTGAACGACTGTCTGTCTGTACTTTCAGAAGCATGTAAATGCGATAACTCAAAAACCTAATGATTTAAATATGTCAAATTTTAGTTAGTTAATTAATTTTTTATTATTGCAATTTTAGCTCGGTGTCAAATTGTAATTAATTAATTAATTAATGTTTTATGATTGCAATTTTAGTTCGATGTCAAATTTTAATTAATTAATTAATGTTTTATGATTGCAATTTTAGTTCGATGTCAAATTTTAATTAATTAATTAATGTTTTATGATTCCAATTTTAGCTCGGTGTCAAATTTTAATTAATTAATTAATGTTTTTTTATTGCAATTTTAGCTCGATGTCAAATTTTAATTAATTAATGTTTTATGATTCCAATTTTAGCTCGGTGTCACATTTTAATTAACTAATTGATTTATGTTTTATGATTGCAATTTTAGCTCCGTGTCAAATTTTGGTTTCAATCGGAAGGAAAAAATGCGCCTAAAGCACAAATTCAGCTTTATTAGAGAGCAAGAAGGAAAGTTTCGGAGAGACCACACACCCTGTTTTTAGAACTAACGAAATCATTAACTAATAATTATGCTTACTTTTTCAAGAATTTTATTAATTTAAAGATTTTTTCTATGATATAATTTATTAAAAATTAAATTATATACATATATTCACGAAATTGTTGATAAAAAAATCAAAGTGTACCACCATTAATCTACTGATTAACAAAAATAAATGAAAAAAAATGTCTAAGGCCATGCATTGTGTAAATCCGTCCCTGATTCCGTACTCAAAAACATAAGTGGCCACTAATTAATGCAACTTTCGTAGCCTCCGTTTACTTTTTCAAAACCAGATAATTTTGTCGACTTTATAATAAGGCTATATCGACTTTGACAGTAAGGCTCTTTTTTTTCCTGAAGCATATACATTCATTATCAAATATAAATGATATAAACACGCGAACATGAATATAGATGAGGACACAATTGTCAGAACACATTATTGAATTCTGAAAGAATAATAAAAGAAAAATTTGAAAACGGGCTATTCGCGGATGATTAACACTTTCATTTAGGAATAATATCTAATATATATCAGCAATTTTTAAATAAAAAAAAACTTTGAAAGAGTTGGTTTCAGTATTTTGCATGTAAATAGATGTAAATTAAAAATAATAATAATTTAATGAAATCTACGATCGCAAATTTCAAGTTATCATGTGAGAACATTATTATTTTTTAAATCATTATTTGTCTTAAATAATTTAAGTCATTAACCGGCTTAAACCGGTTTATAAGAGCTCCAAAACCTTTTTGCCAGTCAAGAAAAACTGAAAATGAAAAGTGCCATTTATGCTTTATTCATTGCCTACGCGATTTCGGGCTTCAAAACCCCCTAACCAGAACAACATCATGTTCTCACAAAAAGAAATGCAACGTTTGGAAGCTGAATAACAAGTATTCCCGTCGCTATGCGATTTCAAAATGATAAACTATTTACCAATAAATTTTTAAACATATTAATTTATATAGAATTTTTATGAAAACAATATTTTTGTAAACACAAACTGCTATTTTCTAATTTCTGAGATCATAAAATAGTTTCATAATGGATTAATCTTAGAACAGGAGTCAAATCCTTCAATGTTTCCCACTTAAGAATGAATGAACTGATATTTCCTCATTGAAGAAAAGAGAAAAAAAATTTATCAAAACTGCTATAAAAGGCGAGTTAAGTTTTCTTTTAACATATTATAAAATTAAATTATTTAATTTCCTCCGAAAAAATTACATTCCATGAAAATAAAAGCTATGATGTCATAGTTCTACGTCAACCTTTTAAAAACGCATCTGCTATCAAAGAAGCATGCGTAATAATAAAGCAATACTAGTAAAAGCAGGCCAACCTTTTAAAAACGCATCTGCTTTCAAAGAAGCATACGTAATAAAAATGCAGTACTGGTGAAAGCAGGTAAAAAAATATATATGTTATTAAAAAATGATGATGAAAATTGCTATTTATGCTTTATTGATTGCTTACGCGATTTCAAGCTTCAAAACCTCCTAGCTAAAACAACATCATGTTCTCGCATGATAACAAGATGTTAACTTTTTTTAATTCATTCAAATGCTTAATACAAAAGTAACAAAGGCCGTCATTTTTGAACGGCCAGAAAAATAGTGGGGAGGGGGGAGGGAATCGAACACACTAATCCGCAAGAGAAAGAAAAAAAATCTTGAGAGTAATGTTCAGAAAAATAAATGAACTTGATTCAATTTTAATTGATTTTGCATATTAAATAAAAGCACAAAATTACATTACCCAGAAAATTATAACAAAAGAATTCGAGCCCCCCCTCCCAAGTTTTAAGCAGCCTAGGACTACCAGATGAAAGAAAAAGTACCACGTGAATGAAAATGGTTAATGAACATACATTCAAAATCATTAAATAATACATCCGAATTTTGATTTGTGTATGTTCGATTTTATTTACTGTTACTTTAATTTAAGGAATTTCTAAAGTAGCTCTGCATTTTAAGAGTTTTTCGACAATTAAAATTGTATAATAATTTTTATTAACAAAAATCGCACCAAAATAAATATCCGTACTTAAAACATATATATATTTTTTTTTATTAAAACAGAAATTTGTACTATTTTTGCAATGAAACAGTAAAATAGTTTTGATAATATTTTTAAAAATATTTACTAGCTTATTATTAATCAAAGCTTAAAAGTATTGATATCACGAAGAGATCGCGTTATTTCTAAAAATAGCTATAAAATCGATAAAATTTTCTATAAGATCATAACAACTTTTCCTCGATAAGTGCGTCGTATTGCCTAAGCTTAGTGACCGTTAACCTCATGAATTGCAATTTATTTATTTTTCAGGCAGACAGTTTTAATTTTCTTAGTTTTAGAAGGGGGAAATGATAAAAAACACTAGTGGTGTTTTTTTTTTCATAAAAAATATTCCTTCATAAATAAAGTTTTTTATACTATAAAGTATCAATTCTTAATTATTTCTAGCGGATACGGCTTGTTGTCTGTTTTTTCAAGAAAATTTAGGACAAACTAGATTCATCATTTCATTTCAAAGGGTTAGTATATTCAAATTATCAATCATTATAAAAAATAAATCAGAAATCAGCCAGTATTAATACAAAGCAGAAGGAAACTTCTATTTCAGTCTCACCTGTTGCTTATATAATAGAATTCTTTCTCGTAATTTGTTAACCGACCCTGAAAACTCTCCAGCTGTTAAGTTCGGTATTGATCGTCTCTATCAATCAGGATTGCCAGACTGAAATGGGGAAAATGGCCAAACATTCTTAAAACTGAGGCTAAACACGATCAAATTTTATAAATTGACTGAATGATTTATCTGGCCCTGCCTGGATTTTAAACACTTTCATATGCAATTTTTTAATGTAAGAAACCACTTTGGAATAAAATATTACTATATAGAAACTCCTTCTGAAATTTTTAAAAATCATGATTGAAATATCATTGAAAGAAATAATTTTAAAAATCACCGATAGTTGCTTTTCTCTATAAGTTAATAATATTTGTCGTATTAACTTTCTTAATTTTAGAAAGATGGATTAATAAAGAAATTTACGTTCCCCTCCCCCATAAATAGAACTTTTTATATAAAGCATCGACCTCAGTAATTTCTGAAGAATACAACTTGTCATTGCCTGTTTGCTCAAGAAAGTTTAGGAAGAGCGCGACTCATCATTTCACTTCAAAAGGTTAATACAAATTATTAATCAGTAAATTTTAAAAATAAATCAGAAATCAGTCAGTATTAGTATAAAGCAGAATAGGGCTTTCGTGCAATCCTACTTGTTGCTTTTTAAATAGTTTTCTCCACTTCACTTTCGTAATTTGTAAAGCGACCCTCACAACACTTCCCAGCTGTTCAGTATTGATCGTCTCTCTCAGGGTTGCCAGATAGAAATAGGGAAAATGGCCGAACTTTCTTAAAACTGAAGCCAAAAATTCTCAAATTTTATACATTGGCTTAATGATTTATTTGCCGCTGCCTGGGATTCGAACCTTTTCGTGTGTAATTTTTTTAAGTAAAGAATATTTTGGAATAAAATATTTTATTACATAAATTTTTTTTATCGCTTGAAATTTTTAAAAATTATTACTCATGTATTTTTGTAACAGATGGTTTTAAAAACCCGATCTTTTTTACTTCGTACATTAGTAATATTTGTTACATTAATACTACAAATTTTGTTCACAAATGCTGAAATATAAGAAAGTTATAATAAAGGTTTTGAGAAACAATTAATTATATAGTTATTATTAAATATAATTATATTTTTTATTAATTTTTCATTAATAAAAAATTTGAAAATGAACTAAATCAATGATTTTCTACTACATAAGGTTAATCGTTCGCTTCTAAAGATTTGCCTTAGAATTTTGCTCAAGTGCTCTGGTAACAGCTCTTCCTAAGACAATGTTCGTAAACGATAAAAAAATAATTCATTTGTTCGCAAAAGAGTTACATTCCTAGCTTTCATTTGAATTTGAGCGGTGCTGTTGTGTTTTTTTTAGTAATCTTGAATCACTGATTTGAAACAAAAAACAACAACAAAAATAATATTAACATATATGTAATAGCATAAAATAGAAATTAAAAAAATTTTGTGGTAGCTTAGTTCAAAATTTTTTCATTGAATAGCAAAGGAGTATTTATAAATTCCCGTATGTCAGAATCGTCTGCGCTATATTAAAAAAAAAAAAAAAAAAAAAAACACTAGTAACAATTAGGGGAAAAAAACCGGTACAAAAATGATGAAAAGTTAAAATTTTAAATATTAAAACAAGGCAAAAATGTATCTTTTAGAATAATTTTTGTTCATAAACTGAAGTCTGCTGTTGTCAAACATTTGTTTCATTTTCTTGATAAAGTGTTGCCTTTCCAGCCTTTACCTGAGCTATTGACCTATGTTTGATTTTAGGCGACGTTAAGTCATTTCTTCCATGTAATTGTAAAGGAAGTCAAATTTATGCATAAAAAATAGTAATCGGTCAAGTCTTATCGTTATCTAACAAAGGTATACCTATATATTTTCTTAGCTCAAAATTTTATGCATTAAATAATTAGAAATAATTAATAGAATTATAAGAAAAAAAACTGCACAGAAATAAAATTTCTATCGTTGAAAATGGAAATTTTCGAATTTTATAATAATGGATATATGCTTCGAAAAACATCTTTCCTTAGAAGTTGTTGTCAAAAAGATCTAAAATTTTTATTAATTTCTAATTAAATGAATATTTAATCAATCTTGAAAAAGTTGGCAGTATTTTTTCTGTTGGCTTAAATAATACTCATTTATTTAGGAGATGTGGAATAGGCAAATATATAATAGATGATATGATGATTATGATTCATACATACATATATATAGTCACAAAGATTTATACACTTATAAAATGACTTTTATTTATATTCTGACAATAACAACTTGAAAAAGACAGAAATTTTGTTTGATTGTGGAAGTGCTTCGTTTGATGTTTGGCTGAGCACTCTGTCAGTAGACGAATTTGGTATTTTACGATCCTAATAAAAATATATATATTACTAGATATTGTGAGCCCTCTCTTTTAATAAGATGGTCGGTAGTTTCACATTTCAGTACATTTCTAACATGTTAATGATTTATTTTAAGTTAAAATTTTTTTATATTTAATTGCTTTAGCGAATATATTTTTTTATATATATTATGACATCAAATTATCTTTCATCCATATTGCATAATTGAAGTAGAATTTCTAATTTATAAATATTCTACTAATAAAGTGAATATAATGAAACAAATAGAAACCTGGCTAATTATTTTAAATTAAGGGTTAATATTAATCTTATATTCTGTCATTAAATTCATCAAATTTGGGTTTTTTTATAAACTTATTTTATTAGCAACTATGAAAATAAAGTGTTTTAATCGACTTCTTTGCTGCTTTCTTTCAACCTAGCAGTCCTACGCAACTGCATGGTTAGAAATATACCCCTGAGATTTAAAATTAATATAAAAAAATTATTCAAAAATAATGGAATTACAAATAAACTACAAATAAATAATGGAACTACAAATAAAAATAAGGTTTTTACAAGACCTAGTTGCCAGAAAAGACTCTAATAAGGGCAATATAGTAACCCAGATATCTAGTTTCGCCAATGTAATTCCGGGCTCTCATTGGCTGGAATTAGCTGTTGTTATGATGTTTCATTTTGATTTCCTGGAAAGCAAGTAAGTAAGGCACGCCCTCACTCGTGGGGGCTGGAGGATTCATTTGGGGGCGGAAGAGGCTTATTTGCTATTCCTCCATCTCATCTGTCTAAGCGTGATTTAATTCAGAAGTCATTTTCTGTCTTGAAAGGTTTTTCATGGAATCTGGCAATTTTCCGCCATTGGTAATTTTTAACTAGGCAGCTTTCAAAGACCGCTAGACTGAGAGGAGTCAACAAAGAGGTAGATTACAAATTCAGTTCGATTCAAATTTTATTTAATTTAATTATTATTATTATTTACATAGTATACTAACATAGTATACTTTTATATACTAACTCTTTATTGAATACAATTGGTCAAGTTCCATATGTCTACTTAGTTATCAGAGTTGTAAGAAGTTGTACTATTTGTAAGAATCGAACATCTACTTTAATAATAATGTGTATTAACGTAGATGCTTGCACAATAAAAATAATAATAGATAAACCATTATCTATTCATAGATTAATCATATTCTACTATGATTAATATAATAGATAAGTAAAATCTATCGTAATAGATAGGAAAAACAATAACAATAATTTACAAATTACAATAATTAAGTAAAAAGCATATTTATATCCATAAAGTTAGTTAGAAATATTAATCAAAAATAAATCTTTAACATGTTACAAATGTGCTTAGATGTGAAATTTTATTGTTCCTTTAGTTAAAAGAAGACCTTATAATTGTACTGTTTGCATTCTTATTGTTACAATTTTTATTATTAATTTTCCATTTATTTTTAAATTTTTAACAGCTAATTGATAATCGTGCTTGATGATGTTTTTTTTTTTTAATATTTTGTAATCCTTAATATATAGATGCGAAGTATAGATAATATGCAACAATATTTTAATATTTGGTATGATTAGTTAGTGTGGAAAAGAGAGCTTTAGAATATTTTTTTCTTATGAAGGAAAAGTTTAGGAATCTGGTTTAGCAAAGAAAGTAGAAAGGATCCCCCCACCACCACCACCAAAGAAGAGCTTCACATATTTCTAATTTTTCTAGTAAGCTCTCTATTTCTTCTAAATTTTTTGCATTATTTATCTTGCCCTTTAGAAAAATAAAACTTATTAAATGATCAATTTTCTGGCTGTTCAGGGAAAAAGAATATTTATTTCGGCAGAATTATTGTGGGATTTTGCATTCTATTTATCTCAAACGGTTAATAGATGTATACACATTCACACACAATAGAAAAAAATTGCTAATTTATACGTATGGTAAATAATCTAATTGAATTTTGTAGAAAAATCATGGGAAACAAAATTTATTGTTAATTTTCAATGGTTACTTCTTTTTCGAAAAATCAATCATTTTGATGTATAACTTAATTCAATAAATTTACCTGCGTACATTCTGATCCATAAACTACTACAACTTTCAATCACTTTAACAAAATTTCATTCATTTCCACTAATAATAAAGATCATTCGTTTAAATATACCCACAAAAACCAAAAATTAAAGATTTTTAAGTCTTTAATTATTTAATTTCATTTTAAATTTGAAACTTTTAATGATATTTTAAAGGTGCAATGTATTAATTGAATCTTATTTGTTCTCGAGTTTTAATTCCATATGCATATATTTGATCTTTTTTCTTTGATGCATATTTTTGATTATTTTCATTCATGCTTGCCATAAAAAGAATATTTTATATATGATGAGGATATTAACTCTTTTCAATAAGTATAACATGTGCTGTAGAATTCACATGTTATATTCTTAAGTCAAAGAACTTCTCAATATCCATACATACTTTTTTCAAAATATCTGCAACTTTTGGTTTCGAACATTAAAAGTTCTCATCACTGAATGTTAGAAACTCATAACTACATCCTCTCAGCCATGAAGACTTAGACAGCTATGCTTTAAATATAGTAGAAAAGATAAAAGGAATGTATGTAACAATTCATGTCGGCGATTATTTGTTTACTATTGTGTGTATTACTGATTATTTTTATCAAAATGGAATATTCAATTACGTATACTAATCATCATGATAATTTTTATCATGCATTCTTTACACGAATAATATTTTGAAACCCCGACATCTTCGTAATGTATACATGCCAACTGAACAAAAGAGGAATAAGTTTCAGCACATTCAGTTTGTGAAATATAACCGAATCACTTATGTTTGGCGATATCTTTCAAAAAAGAGTTTTATTCGAATGTCAAAATGCTCCTTGTACTGCTTGAGAAATGGAATTCGCTATGGTTTTGTCAACCTCATTGCCAAAATTTTTATCTCTTCAAATGAACAATCACATCAAAGATGTTTTAGTTTTGATATGTCTGCGATACAAAAACCGAAATGGACGAATTGAACCATGAATTACGAAAGAATATTCTTCTCAGAAACTTTGCCATTCTATTTATTGAATTAAATTTTTAGTAACACACTTTATTCAGAAAAATATGCAGATATTAAACATAAATGATTCATTTCATTTTAATAATCTTATTTCAAATATTTTAGAAAATACGACCGAGATGCGTATTGCCTTGGATGCATTGCTTTGGTAAGTGAATAAAAATTGTTTCTTATAATTACAATTATATTTAGTTATATTTTATGTATTTGAAAAAAATTATAATAGAAAAAAAATGTGTTCACTCAGTAAAACAATTTTAATCATGAGAAATTAGTTAGTGTTTATACATTTATTGCTCCATATAAATAGAAGAAATTTGCTCAATCATCATTTTAGTCTTAATGGAAAATGAATGTAGAAGTAACTTCTATTATTTCTGAAAATCCTGAATATCTAATCAATTTTGAAGAAGTTAATATTGTTTGTGTCAAAGAATTGAATTCGTATACTTTCTACATAACTAACCAAAGGGATGGAAAGCACCGTTTTTGGTAATAAGATATAATTATTTACAAAAATACACATGCATTCTTTCTAAATAGGCTATACCTTTGAAAGATGAAAATAATGAGAAAAAAATTATGAAAGCATTAAGAGTAAAAAGATTTGTTTGAATACTCAAATAAAAAAGAGACCATATATTTTACAAAAAAGTATTCAGACAACTTGGATATTCTTCTGTAGGGGTTTGCAAAATGTGATGATTATGTGAAGGTTGTCACAATTTGATTAATTCACAGTTAAAATTAATGGTAGTGGACAGCTAAATGATACCAACATGAAAAATTAATAATCAATAACATATTAGGGTTATGAAAAAATGAAAAATAACATATTTAGATTAAAGTATATAATCGACAATAGAATCTCTTAATACATAATTTTTTGTATATTTATGAAAAAACAAAGTTTTTAAATAATTTTTTTTATATATGTTTTAGTATCGAAAATGAGACATCGGAAGGAAAAATTATCAAATTTCCCTTTTTGAATGATGACTGGTGGGCCTTGAATGATGAGGAAAATAGTGACATGCATATTGTAGAAGATGAATTTAGCCAAAGTACCGGATTAAAATTTAAGCCTCCTGCTTCATATGATCAGTGGATGTCCATGGAAAGTTTTGAGAATGGTTTACAGATTATTTTGAAAGATGATCAAAATGCTGTTAAAGGTAACATAAAACTGAAAAAAATGATATCTTATTTTAAAAACATTTTATTGATAACTGAAAAACATTTGTTGTAGTTTGTATACTTTTTAATATTAGACATGTGAGCTTAGATTTTATTTAATCTATTAATATTGAGCTCTTTCAGTAAAAACTGGTATTGAATATCTGTGATATGGTATATAATAGTTATAATTTATTGAATTGCAAATGTATAGAATTGAAGATGCGTGTATATTAACACTTGTCATTGTTGAATATAAATGAATTTTGCTATGAAATAATCAATATGTTAATATCTTTTAATGATTGATTGCTGGCATTTTTAATTAGTGTGCTAATTTAAATATATAATATTTACTTTAAAATCCCATTACTTTTTTCATAATATTCAACCAATTTTTAGTTTGAAAAAACAAACAAACAAAAAAAAAAACAATGTATTTTTATCTAAGATTTAATAGATGCTATTTAATGAAACATTTAATTCCAGTGCTTATTTGGAAACTAAAGATGTTTATATGAACCTGACTATAAATTGTTGCTGTAACTTTTAATTAATTTGGAAGCCATTGAAAATTACTTTTACCTAATTATAGATAACCTACAGGTTACTTATTTCTTTTAAAACTAAAATCAAACTCTAAAAGCTTGGCCATTCCTTGTTAAATTATTCTTTCAATTCCATTGAACAGTCACTATTGCACTGCTGTTAGTTACAATTTTCCATATTTATTTTAGTTAATTAATTACTTCGATTTAAATTATTTTGGATTGATCGAAATGAATTTAAGTTGATAAACCACACACTTTATTCAATTGAAATTTTAAATCTTATGAATATTTTTCTCATAAAATTTAATATAAATAAATATGGATTGTTTGCTTTTGAGAGAGCATAAAAAAATATGGTTGCCAATTGAGCCACTTGGAAGACTAATATCTATTTTGATATATTAAGGAGAAAAATGTCTGATAATAAAACTTCCTCCAATTTATATTTTTTCAATCAATAGAAAATGTTTGATTGCTGTAAAAGAAAGTCATTGGTTTAAAATTTTTGAGAAATGGTTCTTTAAATAAGAAATTGAAATATAAAATTTTCCTTTGCTTAGAGCCGTCTAAAAATATATTCTTGTTTAAAACATTGAATTTTTATTATTGAATATTGGGAATTTAATTTCACTTAAACTGTTTTGTTATTATACATTATTCATATATGTATATAAAGGACTTTTTCAATCTTTCAAACTTTACAAGTTTTTCCCAATTTTCTTAAAGTAATAAAGTTTTGAAACAGTCATAAAATTGTCACTTAAAGCTATTTAGAATTTCAAAATAAAGATGAATATATTTAATATAAAGGTAGGAGTCAGATTGTAGATTTTTTTTTGTGTGTGTGATTACAAATTTTGCATTTTGTAATATTTATGTATGTTTATAGATCTATCAAAAGATAGTGAAAATGAGTGATTTGTGTACATTTGACTTTTTCAAACAATTTTAATCTTAAACTCACCTGAATGCATTCAGATTTGATCTTGCATATATATGTATGAAATCTTATCATTATGATTTGATATATGGTGTAAACATGAGTGTTTCCATTTTTCCTCCAATGAAAAAAAAAAAAAAAAAAGCTGTGAAAATGAAACAAAGAATTAAAAAAAAAAGTAATAATGAGAGAATAGCTTGAAAAGCAACTAATCAGAAGGAAGTATTTATTAGTATTTAAAATATAGCTTATCTTTTTATTTATCTAGATTACCACCCATTTTCAACATTGATTTTTAAATTTTAATCTTGTAGTACTGCTGTAATTCTTTTCTTTTAAATTTTTCATTATTATTTGAAGCACTGGTTATACAGTAATAAAGCCTACACTTTGAGCGAGAAAATTCCAGATTTGAAATCCCAATTCTGTTGAACAGTCATTGAGCTTGGTTGTTCAAGTTCAAAAGACTTCCTGCTAATATGGCATAGAAGTTTAGTGTTTGGCATAGAAGACTCGAGTGTCATTGTTTTCACCTGATTATTGTTCTATATATATGATGTGGATCCTAAAATTAGTTCACATTACTTCAAAATGGAATGTTAATATTAAATTCACTATTATTGTTGTATAAAGTTCTATTCCCTTAATAGTTATCATAATCAGTACTATTCCTTATTATTTAAAGAATTTTTTTTTTTTTTTTTTTTTTTTGTAGATAATGCTTTAGATTGTTTTGAGAGTGATTGGCGAGCTGTTCTAGAAAAATATTTATTTGCCTCAGAAAATTCCTTCTTGCCAGACTTCACTCTAGAAGTGGGGCCTGAAAAAACTCTATTTCGCATTCACAAGTTCATTCTTGCCTTAGGCTGTGATGTCTTTAAAGCTATGTTTTATGGACCTCTTGCAGAAAAAGGAGAAAAAGTTTGCATTCCAGATGTCTCGCCTGAAGGTTTTAAAATTCTTTTAAGGTACTAAGGTTTTTACTATAATTTTCAATCTACACTATAATAACATTATTAATTGCTACAAATTGCATTAGGATTGAAATTTAGAAAATATTTTTTGGGGAAAGTATCCTTGAGGTATTTAGATGCTTTTTTATTTTCACTTGTAAGTAACAACCCAAACTAAAACGTCAATAAAAAGGTAATTTAATCCTGAGTATTATGTAATATTTTTAATATTATTGTTAACTGAAATGTATAAATTATGAAATGCATATTTTTTTTTTTTTTTTTTTTTTGGTGGGAGGCAAATTAGGCAAATTTTTCAGCTTAGCAGTTCCTCCTAATGGATGCATTTGATTTTTTAGCTATGTATATGTTATGCAAAAGAAACAATGAATTGATTCTTTTATGAATTGCATTTTATTGCTTGCATATTCAGTTGCTATTTCTCATTATTCCCTGCTTTTATCAGTTTATTGTACTCCTTTTAATCAGATTGTACTCTTGGTCATTCAAAGCTATTACTTTATATGATTTTCTGTGTAAAATGTTTTAACTTCTTAGAAAGTTTTAGCTTCTTCTTTTTAAAAAATTTTATTCAAATCCATTAAATAAGTAAAAACTGTTATCTAAATAAACTGAATTACAATCTAAAAAGATGCTTAAAATTATTCCCTCCTTAACTTTTCATATTCGACATTTGTAGTAACTGCTGGATTGTACCAAAACAAGATTATCCCAGATTCTCTGAGTGGATGTGTTTATTCAAATAAAGAAAACTGCTTTATATAGATTGAAGCAAATTATGCTATTTTTGTTAGGTCTCTTCTTCTTGAATTTGATAGGATACAGATAATTCAAAGCATTTTATTACAAAAATTTAAGTTAGCTTTTTTATGATGTATATATACTAGTTTGATATTTCTTTGGAAAAAAATAAGTTGTTTTATGAAGTATGAATTATCAAAATACTTTCTTCAAACATTTACCACAATTTTAACTACTAGTATTTGTTGGTACATAATCTTTTACTAAGTTAGTTGTGATGTTCACAATATATTTATATTGTTGAAACTCTTATGTAGAAATTTCATGAAATGAAATAGCTATGAAATTTATTAATATTAAAAGTGCTTCTACTAGTTTATCAAATAGCTGAATTTTTTTCTTCAAATTTATATATTAGAATTAGTTAGAGTATGTTCAAATTCGTATGCCTAATAAATGTGTTTAATCTTTTATGTGGTATTAAAGAGGGATATGCAGATTAGTCCACTAAGTAGAAAATAAGGATAAAACGAGAAGAATTAGGTGCTCCAAAGAGTTAGATATACCTAACAGAAAGAAGTTGCTCTAAAAGCCCCAACAGTATAACTTTTTTAATACATTACATATTCTATCATTAGTCTCATTAATGTCATTTTGTCTTTAAAAGGATATTCCTATAATAGATTGTATTATAATTTTGAGTGTGTAATTAATTACATTTATTCATTGTGTAAAATTTAGTTTGATCAAATGTTAACATTCGAGCAATAAGTTTTCAATTGTAGTGATTTCTTCTGGTGAGTAATTTTAAAAGGTTATTATTTGTTGGATTAATCTCATCAAAGTTGATTTGTTCCTTCATATTTTTATTATCCTTCAATATAGTATAAATCTATCATGTATAAATATTGGTGATAGTTATAAAATATTTGAATTCTTAGCATAAGTCATGGGCCAATCAAATTTAGGTTTAAATGCTGTAATCTGTGTGGAAGTTCTTATTAATTCTTCCAGAATTGATTGTCTATGAACTTTAGAACGCTGACAGGATAAACATGCGCTAGTATATAGATAGCTGTCTTTATTCATGTTGGACCATATGAAAACTTTTTGTTATCAATTTTAATATGAATCTTATTCCATGTCGAAAAGCTATAGATTGATGAAAATACTTTATGCCAAAATTCTGCAAGTATATACTGGATGTCCCAAAAAAATTGAAATGCAGTTTAATTCTTTAACCATTAGAGATGAGTGGATGATGTATATTTCAAAAAACAATTCAAAATAAAGTACAGAATAAGATTACATTAATAAAAGAAATTTGCTATTAATTTTCAAAAAGTTACACTTTCAAAATGTATATGCAACCCCTCTAGACAAATTTGGTCTATAAGAAAATTTGTCTTTTCCATCCAACAAGTTCATTGGGAAAAAATGCATATCTGTATTTTTAAAACCTAATGAATGATGATACAAAAAAAAAATAATAATAACGTATCCCGTTTTTTACATCATGTAAAAAAATGTTTTTTTGGTAAAAGTAGGAACAGCATAAAAATTGTTAGTATAAGTTTCAGATCTAAAATATGACAGCATGTGTTAAAATATCCAAAATACTCTTAAATAAGGCTTTAATGGATCGAGATAAACTGTGGTCTGCCTATGCGAGCAGCGGGACACATGTGGCTCTGAATTTCATTTTATTGTAGTTTCGCAGTTATAAAAATATAGCAAGTATAAAATTTTAAAAAATCAGGCATACAAATGGATAGATATTTTATTAAATGTTCTTTAGAATGATCTTGTGGTAAAAGAAAGTCATCTGTTTTTCACGATACAGTTATTTAAAAAAAATTTAACATCACTATTTGAAACAACTAAATTGCAGTCAAATAAAAGAAAGTAAATCATCTGTGAATTAATTTGTTAGAATGTTATTTTAAAAATTTATGATAAATTTGACAGTAAATTACCTACCTGTATTTATTTTCTATTTCAATTTTTACAAATAAAAATGTCAGTCTGAACATTAAAAAAACCTTTAAGAATGGTGCCGCAAATATGCCCTAAACAGGCAAAAAAAGTTTTAATGGAAATATGATTATACATTTTATATTTTTACAATATGTAACAAATTTTATTTCTATTTTGTTATATGGTCCCTATGCAGCGCGTTCGATTTTCAATTAAGTATAACTCGCTCAATTTTAATCTGGTGTAAAAGAATTCCAATAACAGTGTTAGGGGCATTAGTGATATTTGTCAGTGATATTTCAGCCTTTAATTTGTGGCATGACTAAGTGTATCTTTTGAAGATATGAGTATGCGGTTTTTTTACTGATGTTGTTGCAGAATAAAGTAAAGCTTTCAAATTGAGTAAATTTAAAATATCTAGAGGGGTTGCATAAAAATTTAAAAAGTGTAACTTTTGGAAAACTAATGGGAATTTTTTAAAAATAAATAAATATGGTCTTATTTTGAACTATTTTGCAAATAAAATTGCCTATTTTTAACTTAATAAACTTTTGCCTATTGAACTATTTTGCAAATAAAATAGGTAAAAATTAAACTGCGTTTCAATCTTTTTGGAGCACCCTGTATATGGACACTTATAATTCGTAGATATATCACAGTATATTTTCTTATTGTTGCCCAGAAAAGGAATTTTTAAATTTAGTTGTTTCTCAGTATTTCCTAATCTTGATCATTTTGAGAATTCCTGCTTACCTAAAAATTGTCTTAATAATCTCGTAATAATTATCATACCTAAAAAACTGTAGTTAATTAATGCCTTTGTTCTCATGAAATTATTAATTGCATCTACTCTTGTTGAAAGATGCTTAAGCCTTTCAACTGACACTTTGTTCCAGGAATACAGTATCGTTTAGTTTGACTGAAATTCCACTTTGTCATATTAATACACAGACCATATTCGTTTATCTCTCAGGGATTGCTGATACATGTTGCCGATGCATTTCTTTCGGAGAGGCTTTTAGAATATTATCTAAATAACAAAACTTGAATTCTAGTCCATTCCTCTTCGTATTCATGAAATGGTGTGGGGATCTGAGTTGCATTTTGCAGGATGATCATGAATGGGAATTAAAAAAAGCCAAATGGTGTGAGAATTGATGTTTTCTGTATATCTTCCTCTTGAGCAGGTATGTGTTGGTACACTGTAATGAGATATATGGGTTAGAAAATTGTTATTCCCCTAAAATATGATTGCCGTCTTTTAAAAATGAAAGAGGGTATCTATCAGGAATCTTGACCTTGTTTAAATGCAAGATTGTCCCTGCAATTTCTGCAGTCATTTAGTTTCTTCATAGCAAAATTTAGTGGGCTCAGCTAGTTTCTCTTGGATGGTCTACATAAACCCAAATTCAAACTCCTTTTTATCTGTTTTGAATTTTTCGGTCAATAGCCTCTTAGCTTTAGCGAGAATGGGTGGACCTTTAGTTTTGATGTTGTGATTGTTGACTGCATTATTATTTTGAAAACAAAGAGTTCCGTTACTTGTTAACAATGCAGTGCCATTAATCAACTTGAGATTTTTGTAAGTTACCAAAAGATTACAATTTGCAAGAAAAGCCTTACCTATTGTTGGCTTGTTCACTTCCACAAGAAGCCAAATAGTCTGAGTCCAAAATCAAGTTTTAAATAGGTTTTGGGCACATAATTTGATTTGCAGCAAACAATTCTAATTTTGAGACGATTTATTTTTTTCTGCAGATAATAGAGGAATTTCGGATCATTCTGCCTCTTTGCCGATTAACAGGCAACTCAGATCCATCTTATCTCTGTCCGTCATCAGTGAGAGAGACAGGTTCAGATTTTTCGGGTTGGTTGTTTATGATCTAAGAGGTTGTCTATGATAAATATAAGGATCGCCCAAATGAAAATGGCACTACAGTCGATTAGATAAATGGTTTAATGATTCCAAGTTCGGGGATATTCTGTGGCGAAAGTAAAGTAAAGTATTCAAAGGTCAGAAATGACACAGATAGGTTAGACTACGTCACCTTGTAGGTTGAAACAAGTGTCCCAGCTGTCCACGAGATTATGGATACCCTGAGTTTTGGAATCCCAGGGTTGGTTGTGAAATCAACTTTCAGCTGCAGCTTGGAATTTATTATTGTTGGCAAACCGCCGTCCCTTCATAGCTTTCTTGAGTGAACAGAAGATGTGGTAGTCACACTACTAGCAGTCCGGGTTGTAAGAGAGATAGATATTCGAGAGCCTTTTAGCAGAATTGCGTAACAATGTTTGGCACGCCACAGCCACATGAGGGCGAGCATTATCATGAAAGAGGATAACCCCACGTGACAGCATGCCACATCAGCAGTTCTTGATGTTCTTTTTCAGTTCACGCAATGAGACAGTACTGATAATCGTGCCCATGAGTAGCTATTCCTACAGTAATGGGCCATCGACGTCGAAAAAGCACGTTAACATGACCAGTGTCGCCATTTCATGCTCATGATTTTGGTGATAGACTGGATCAAAATCATGGCACCATGTTTCAACAGCGGCAATGATGCTTTAAAGGAATTGGTACCGCATTATTTGTTGCATCGAAACAAACATGCGATGAATCTTCTGTCCCTCTATCAGATGTTTCGTCACCCATTGCGCACAAACCTTTACCTGCAACCTTTCATGTAGCACTATTTCATGCAGAACTTAGACACTTACTTTGGCGGTTGCTGTGATTATTGCATTAGCTTTAATTTCTCTGCTTTCCTCGTCGTCAGAAATTAGAATTGTATCACATCCAGAGAAACAAATAAAACGTCTTATATGCAAGTTTGTAATAATGCTCCGATTCCAATAAAATTAGTATTTTTTTATTTACAATTACTTTTAATATTTCATTTGGATTTTGTTGCTTCGAATCTTCCAAATCAAAAATAGAGCCAACATTGTTTGTTTTTGTTTTCATGGTGACTTAATGTTGCCACACATTTGTAACTTAATTAGAATGATACAATAAGTCAATGTAATCAAAGTGATGTTACCTGGAAAGTAGGGTGTTAATGTGTTGGTTGTTAGTCTGAATGGTCCAGAATTATGAAGTCTTTTCATGTAAATTTGGACTAGGATATTATTTATTAATTCGGACTTGTAGTTTCAGAATTCCTGATTTAAGAAATACATAATATATAATATACTCAATTATTATTATTTTTTTGTTTTGCTTTAGGTATTTCTATGGAGCTCTTATTGTTTTGACAAATGAAGATGAAGCTTTCAATGCCTGGATTGCTGCTGATAAATACTGCGCACAACAATTAAAAGAGGAATGTGAGAACTTTTTCCGCTGTTGCCCTGTATCCTCAAAAAATGTTTGGAAACTCTATGAAACTGCTCTTTTTAAAAAATTTGCACCATTAATTTGCAGATGTAAGAGATTTATACACAAGCACACTGAAGAATCACTTTGTGATGAAAGTTTTCTTGAGGTAAAATTTGAGACTGTTCAAGAGCTCTTCAATTTGCAAATTAAACGTGTTAATGAATTGATTCTGATGAAAAGTTTGGTTCATTGGGGTAGGAACCAAGTTCAAATTGGAGATGCCTGTTCACTTAGAGCTGCTTTGAAACATCTATTGCCTAATTTTCATTTTTGTGCCTTGACACCAGTAGAGTTTTGTAAATTCTTGGATTATAAATATGATTTGCTGGATGAATTAGATGCTTTGGTTATCTTGAAGCATTTAACAAAGCCCCTCATATATCCTCTTCCTGAATGGTGTGCCGTGATAGAATGTTCTAAAGTTCAT